>CAUYQU010008480.1:0-86607 GCA_963574635.1 Cheracebus regulus | reverse complement strand
CTACAAAGGACACAAACTCATCATTTTTTATGACTGCATAGTATTACATGGTGTATATGTGCCACATTTTCCCTGTCCAGTCTGCCATCGATGGGTATTCGGGTTGGTTCCAAGACTTTGCTATTGTAAACAGTGCTGCAATGAACATTCATGTGCATGTGTCCATATAATAGAATGATTTAAAATCTTTTGGATATATACCCCACAATGGGATTGCTGGGTCAAATGGAATTTCTATTTCTTGGTCCTTGAGGAATCGCCACACAGGCTTCCACAATGGTTGAACTAATTTACATTCCCACCAACAGTGTAAAAGCATTCCTGTTTCTCCACATCCTCTCCAGCATCTGTTGTCTCCAGATTTTTTAATGATCAGCATTCTAACTGGCATGAGATGATATCTCAATGTAGTTTTGATTTGCATTTCTCTAATGACCAGTGATGAGGATTTTTTCATGTTTATTGGCCTCATATATGTCTTCTTTTGTTAAGTGTCTGTTTATATCCTTTGCCCACTTTTGAATGGGTTTGTTCTTTTCTTGTAAGTCTGTTTTAGTTCTTTGTAGATTCTGGATATTAGCCCTTGTCAGATGGGTAGATTGCAAATTTTTTTCCCATTCTCTTGGTTGCTGGTTCACTCTAATGATTGTTTCTTTTGCTGAACAGAAGTCTGGAGTTTAATTAGGTCCCATTTGTCTATTTGGCCAATGGTTTTGGTGTTTTGTTCTTGAAGACCTTGCCTATGCCTATGTCCTCAATGGTTTTGCTTAGGTTTGCTTCTAGGGGTTTTATGGTGTTAGGTATTATGTTTGTTTAATTCTTTAATCCATCTGGAGTTAATTTTAGTGTAAGGTGTCAGGAAGGGGTTCAATTTCTGCTTTCTGCACATGGCTAGAAAGTTTTTCCAACACCACTTATTAAACAGGGAATCCTTTCCCCATTGCTTGTTTTTGTCAGGTTTGCCAAAGATCAGATGGTTGTAGATGCATGGCATTGCCTCCAAGGCCTCTGTTCTGTTCCATTGGTCTCTGTCTCTGTTTTGGTACTGATACTATGCTGTTTCGATTACTGTAGCCTTGTAATATAGTTTGAAGTCAGGTAGTCTGATGCCTCTAGCTTTGTTCTTTTTGCTTAGAATTGACTTGGCTATGCAGGCTCTCTTTTGTTTCCATATGAGTTTAAAGTGGTTTTTTCCAGTTCTGTGAAGAAGGTCATTGGTAGCTTGATAGGGATACTTTGGGCAGTATGGTTATTTTCGTGATAATGATTCTTCCTAACCATGAGCATGGAATGTTTCTCCATCTGTTTGTGTCCTCTATTTTGTTGAGCAGTGGTTTGTAGTTCTCCTTGAAGATGTCCTTTACATTCTTTGTCAGTTGTATTCCTAGATATTTTATTCTCTTTGTAGCATTTGTGAATGGCAGTTAGTTCTTTATTTGGCTCTCTTTAAGTCTGTTATTGGTGTATAGGAATGCTTGTGATTTTACACATTGATTTTGTATCCTGAGTCTTTGCTTAAGTGGCTTACTACTTTCAGGAAATTTTGGGCTGAGACAATGAGGTCTTCTAAATATACAATCATGTCGTCTGCAAATAGAGACAATTTGACGTCCTCCTTTCCTATTTGAATACCCTTTATTTCCTTTTGCCACTTGATTGCTCTGGCTAGAACTTCCAATACTATATTGAATAGGAGTGGTGACAGAGGGCACCCTTATCTAGTGCCAAATTTCAAAGGGAATGCTTCCAGTTTGTGCCCTTTCAGTATGATATTGGCTGTGGGTTTGTCATAAATAGCTTTTATTATTTTGAGATATGTTCCGTCAATACCTAGTTTATTGAGAATTTTAGCATCAAGGGCTGTTGAATTTTGTCAGAGGCCTTCTCTGCATCTATTGAGGTAATCATGCGGTTTCTGTGGTGAATTACGTTTATAGACTTATGTATGTTGAACTAGCCTTGCATCCCAGGAAGAAGCCTACTTGGTCGTGATGGATAACCTTTTTGATGTGCTGTTGCAATTGGTTTGCCAGTATTTTATTGAAGATTTTTGCATCTATGTTCACCATGGATCTTGGCCTGAAGTTTTCTTTTCTTGTTGAGTCTCTGCCGGATTGTGGTATCAGGACGATGTTGGTCTCATAAAATGATTTGGGAAGGATTCCTTCGTTTTGGATTGTTTGGAATAGTTTCAGAAAGAGTTGTACCAGCTCCTCTTTGTATGTCTGGTAGAATTCAGCTGTGAACCCATCTGGACCTGGGCTTTTTTTGTTTGGTAGGCTATTAATTGCTGCCTCAACTTCAGCCCTTGTTATTGGTCTATTCAGGGTTTTGACTTCTTCCTGATTTAGGCTTGAGAGGATGCAAGTGTCCAGGAATTTATCCATTTCTTCCAGGTTTACTAGTTTATGTGCATAGAGTTGTAATAATCTCTGATGATGGTTTGTATTTCTGTGGAATCTGTGGTGATATCCCCTTTATCATTTTTTATTGCATCTATTTGATTCTTCTCTCTTTTCTTTTTTATTAATCTGGCTAGTGGTCTATTTTGTTGATCTTTTCAAAAAACCAGTTCTTGGAATTGTTGATTTTTTTGATGGGTTTTTTGTGTTTCTGTCTCCTTCAGTTCTACTCTGATCTTAGTTATTTCTTGTCTTTTGCTAGGTTTTGAGTTTTTTTTTTTTTTATCTTGCTCCTCTAGCTCTTTCAATTTTGATGATAGGGTGTTGATTTTAGATCTTTCCTTGCTTCTCATGTGGGCATTTATTGCTATTTATTTTCCTCTAAACACTGCTTTAAATGTTTCTCAGATTCTGGTATGTTATATCTTCATTCTCAGTGGTTTCAGAGAAGACCTTTATTTATGCTTTCATTTCATTGTTTATCCAGTCAACATTCAAGAGCCAGTTGTTCAGTTTCCATGAAGCTGTGCGGTTCTGAGTTAGTTTCTGAATTCTGAGTTCTAACTTGATTGAACCACAGTTCTAACAGTGCTGTGGTCTGTGAGACTGTTATGCTTTCTATTCTTTTGCATTTGCTGAGGAGTGATTTACTTCCAATTATGTGGTCAATTTTAGAGTAGGTGTGATGTAGTGCTGAGAAGAATGTATATTCTGTGGATTTGGGGTGGAGAGTTTTGTAGATGTCTATTAGGTTTGCTTCATCCAGATCTGAGTTCAAGTCCTAGATACCCTTGTTAATTTTCTGTCCTGTTGATCTAATATTGACAGTGGAATATTAAAGTCTCCCACTATTATTTCTTGTTCTCCTCATCAGTTAGCTTTCATCAATTATCAGACCCCCACCTGCCTTATCTCTTTTTGATACTTTAACTCTTCCTTCCCTTTAGTCTCTCTTCTGTTAACTTTCTATTCTTTAATATGTTAGAGAGGCAAGAAGATTAATAAAATTTTGGAGTCCTCCTTATTTTTGAAAACATTCTTTGACTGCTCAATGTATTCCACAAATACGTCAGTTTACTATAAAGAACTTAATTACTATAAAGAACTTAAAAGTTCTTTATAGTAAACTGACATCAATACAGTTTCTCTAATTTGCTCTATATCTTAATTTTTAAGTGTTTTACAAAGTTGATGGCCTTAGGATAATTATCAAACTAATATAATGAGGGACAACATTTTAAAAATGATTTAACTACACATAGTATCATAAACCTTAGAAATAAAAAAAACAGTCTCTACCTACTAATTTATAATAAGTAAAAACTGATAATACGGTGACATGGATAAAGTTAAAGCCCATGTACTATTAATTTATTGGTAACCAGTAAAAATACATTTTATTTAAAAATTTATCAAACTTTGCCTTGCTAAAACTGTAGCTTATTAAAAGTAAAATAATTTATGCTCGCATTTCCATACTTAGTGAACTTCAAGTCCACTGGACTGGAGAAACCAATAACCTTAATTAAGACATCAAAAATGACTTTAATGAAATTAATTAAATGGCTTCTTTGATGTTATCTTCTAGTCTTTTTGGTATCAATTTAAACATAAATATGCTAATATACTACAGTTATATGCAGGAAATAGCAAGTATGCTAAGCATTTATCTTTCAACTTCTATTGTTCTAGAAGAGACTTAATAAAGATAATATGAAGCAATAAATTATAAATCTCATTTGAAAAACAAGATAGCCATGCATATAAAGGTTTTTAAAATGAGCTAAGATCTGTAGAGATTAGAAAGAGTATATTATGTAGAAAATGTTAAAGGAGATACATTCCATTGTTTTCTTTTAGATATTTTATAAAATGATAGAGAAAATATGTAATAGTGCTATGTTTTAAATAAAATACTATATTGACAATTTATTAATAGAGAATTATAGAAAGCATTTGGTTATGAACTTTTATTCTTTAAAAAGGCTCTCTAGTCTATAAAATATATTAACATCATTTTTGGTAAAATACAGAGTGTATGCTTCATATCCTTATCTGAGAACCATTCTTGTTTCTATTTACTACCATGACCGTTTCCAGAATTTATGGTTTCACATTTATCACTGCCTGCACAATGGAACTGCTACTTTTGTAAAGACCTATATATCACTGTGGCTGTAACTGAGTACGTTTTCATTGTTGTTTTTAGTTGGTGTCTCTCTTACTTAAAGACTCTGGCTATTTATCTCAGTGTTCACACACAGAAACTGAAATGTACAAAAGTGGAAGTTATTAAATAGAGACCACACAAGAAAACCAACTCTACCTGAATGAAGTCCTTTTCATGACATCATTTCAGCTGTGGGATCTTCAATTCTTACAGTGGGAAAGCCAGAATCTCTAGACAAGGAAAGAAGGGCTTATGAGTTGTGTTCCAGTGGGCATAGGAAATGGTAAGTCTCATCCCCAAAGACACAGTTAAAAACAAATTTTGAGTGACATGTTTGGAATGGAACCTACGTTTTTGCATTTCTAAAAAGCTCCAAAGAGCTAAAAATAATAAGAAACATGGAGTAACAAAGGTGAGGTGAAACAGTCTGAAACTGCATATGAAGGAAATGGTGTTTTCTTAGGTTCTTGTTTATTTGGTGTTACTGTGTGAGTCAGTGAAGACTGTGAGACATTCTCCTGAACCCCCAGCCACTCCAGCTACCTTTTATTCTTGCAACTAAATTCAGAAAATTAGTACTCAAGTTCAGCATTGACCGAATCAGAAACAACTCTAGATCAAGCTCACACTGTTTTAAGAATTAAAATTTTTTTTGATAAACAGACACACACGGTAGTAAGAACCACAAAGCAAAACTTCACATAATCATTTACTGTAGATTTCTTAAGCCATATACTCAATATTTCATATTTTTATTACTTTGCAGTAGCATTGTTAAAATATAAGCATATAGTCGTGAGGAAGGAGACCCTTAATCCTCTCAAGCTTCTAAGACCACTTCCCCCTGGCCGTCTACATTGCATTTCAGTAGGAGAGGTAAAAGATGGCAGACTGGGCACCACCCTTAATGGCACTCCTATAGATGGCAGGCATGGTATGGAGGAATCTTTCCAAAAGGCATTGTTTGTACTTAAACATGATCAGACCCCCACCTAAGTCACGTACCCCACACCTACTTCATGGATCAAGACCCTTTCTCTTGTAATTTCTAGAATTGTAAGCCTTTATAAGGGGCTGGGATTTTCTAGTCAGGGAGCTCGGTTGTTGAGATGTGCATGCTTGCACAGCTCCTGGCCACAGAAATCACCAAATCACCACTTCCTTCCCAGTTCAGTGTTCGACAGGTTTGTTTGTGGCTGTTCCTGCTTCATTCAATGGAAATAAATTTAAGAATTTTAAATTTAAGATGTAGTGACTAAGGGAAACACTTCCCTTTGTCTTCTGAAATTTTGCTGTACAATCAACTCACAAAAGACTGATTTGAGAAAAGGCATACAAATGTGTTAACATGCACATCTGGAAGAACCACAAAGTGATTACCCCCAACCTTTGACTGTAGTTCAAAAGCACATGTGCCATACTGAGATTACAGAAAGAATGGGGCTTGGCTCTAACAAAACAGATTATAGTGGCAAAACAGGTTACAGGAGGGGAGAAGAGGAGACCTGACTAGCAAAACTGGTTTGGTTATGTAGATGGCATCCCATAGGTTGCAGCCCTGAAAAGAAGTGGTAAATGTTTGAGATCTTGAAAGCTGTCTCTCAGTTAATCTTTGTTAGGGTTGTTCTGCATGGGAAGGCTTCAGAGAAAACCTGGCCACATCAATGCACATTTGCTATAGATGCAAGTCTCCCCAACAAAAGACAGCTTTCCAGGGCTCCTTCTGTTTATAGGCCTTCTGAATAGCAATGTTAAATAAGTATATTGTGGGATGAAATTTTTTGATTTCCTTCAAAACCACAACTCTGGACAAATGCAAGTATAAACAGGAACAGAGCCATAGTATGGTAACATAGCAAATCAAGAGAGGCACTTTTTTATACCTTGGAATGCCTTATTTTTCTCTGATGCACGGATAAGGCAGAAGTTCATAAGTCCTCAAATTAGGAAAATGTATTCTGAATTTGTGCAATTCCACTACATTTTGTGTCCTGCCACTTTAGCCATGGAATGGACATCATTCCTCATTGAAATACCATAAGACCCCTGCCTGAGCAAATCTGCTGGAACTGTTTGCTAAGTTATTGCCTTTCTTGCATTCATTTAGAAATGTAAGTAATAACACTTCTTACTTTTACAGTTTGTTCGACTATAGACTACACTTTAGAGTTAAAAGAAAGGTCAATGCTATTTGTGAAGAAGTTAAGTATGAAGAGGAATGTTGGTGCCTGAACAAAAGTCCAACAAAGACTTAATATCATGGAAAACCAGGAGATAACTCTAAACGAAAACAATGGTTACAAACTGAAGAGCTCAAAATAATATCAAATTCTTACTCTCTAGCCCCTCTTACTACACATGCAACTATGGATAAGCAATTTACTGTAAACTTCAGTTTTCTTACCTGTAAAACAATGAAGGCGATGAGCATGCCTGTTGCGTTGAGTAGTTCCTAGAATTAAATGAAATAATCTATGTGCAAATGCTAGCATGTCTCCTCCATAGAAATGACTCTCTACAATCACATTTCATCTTGTGAGAAAAAAAAAAGCATTGAGTGGGTAGAATCCAGGGATACAGCTGAACATCCTACAATGCATAAGACAGCTTCTACACAACCACCCCTGCCACAGTATAAAAGTTGCTGGCCTGAAATGTCAATAGTGTCACTGTTAAGAAATTCTGGTTATACTTTACATTTTAGTAAAGTATAATTTTCTTTGCAGAAAAATATTTATAATTTTATTATGTCATTTGGAAATTACCAATAGAAGTAAACTTTTCTGTGAATGATTTGTAGAAAACCTTATTAACTAAAACCATATAACTAAAGGAATAAAAGATAATCTTTATATCTCTATATAAGCCTTGAGTAATCAACAAACCCCTCAGAAATGCACAGTCTCTTATATAGACAATTAGGGTCTTAACACTGTAGATATAAATGGCAATTTCTTGTTTTACTTCTCAATTACTTTGACTGTTATTCATATAAAAAGAAATTGACTTTGCTACAATGGTACTTATATCACTTGGTAAAAACTTACATAATTATAAAACTAATCTTTGGTAACAAATACAATCCAATAATAACACTATCCAAAAGAAAATTATTTAATGATCAACACAATTTCAGGTCTGCATTTCAAATTGTTTTTCCTAAATCTTTTGTTCATTCTTTTCTGTGACATTCTTACTAATGCATCAGTACAAAATGATTATTTAACTATTTTGCAATCCAAAGTATACATTATCATCAACTGGGGAAATATAAAACTATCCACCATGAGATCGCACACACTAACTAACAAAGGAAATCAGAATGACTTTGGGAAGTGTCTAATCATCAGGGTTCTTTTTAGGTGCCCCAGGTGATTTTCACATGCTCTATGATTGAGAACACACAGGGCAAGTAGGTCTTACTATCTGCTTTATGCAAAGGATAAGTAAATTAGTATGGAAACAGTAGTTTCATTGGCTAATCCCTATTCTTACAGTAATCAAAGCAAAAATTGCACCAAAGTTAGTTAAACAAGCAGGGAAAACTTCTTTATTCAAGGCTATGCAATAGTGGGGAGAAATGAAAATGCAGTCTACACTCCACTAAACAAAAAGCAAAACAGATGTTAAGGCCTGGGCAGGAAGATCTTAGGCCTCACCCAATAGAGAGTAAGCTGTCTCTTATCTCCATGACACAATGTAGTTTTCACACTTTGGAACAAGGGATCCACCTTGGAGTCCTACTCTTTCATACAGACTGGAAGATCGAAGTGGGATCTCCTTCAGCATTTGCATTTTAAAGTTTCAAAGAAATGGCTCCACTAATAATAGGTCCTTGAGAATGACCTACTAGTGGAGCCACTGTTTGGTTGTAAAACTGTCAAGAAGCTTTTAAAAAGATTTATACCTCAAAAGGAGTAGAAAGAATTTACAAGCTTTTCTAAAGGAAATAGTCTGAAGAAAAGGAGGTCAGACCCTTTAGTCAGAAAGAAGGCTGCCTAAAGTTTAGCCAGGCTCAGAGTAATGGTAAGACCTCCTTAGACACAGATAATGAAGTATTTTGTTTTTTTGGTTTTCTTTTAGAATGGCTTTTCTCAAATTTTGCTTCACCTTATATATACCTATGAGTTTTATAAAAATACTTATACCTGGGCCATGCGTGGGTGCTTTACCCTATTGATTTCACAGACTTTTGACTTCTTAAATTTAAAAACATTATATATATACTCAGGCTACAATTATTCTCTGCCACAGATTCCTCATTTTGGTGTCATAAATATTAACTGCCTCAGTTTGGAAGCTTATTTGTAATAATCTGCTAATAAGATCAGTATAAGTGTCTTTTCTACAAGAAATATTCTTGTAACTTTACTTCGGTTTCCTATAACAGTCTTTCTATCCAAATTAGTGGGATGACTTTACTGGTTGCACTGTTAGCTCAAGCTAAAAGGGAAATAGGACCCCATCAAGTTGATGAGCGGCATTAATTTAGTAGATATATTTGTATTTCCATGTTTATGTAACCATTTATTATATTACTACAATATACAAATTAGAGTACTGGTTCCTAAGTTCTGAAAGTCACATTCCCTTTTGAGAAACTGATAAATGCTCCTGAATATCTTCCAATAAATGTAAAACTGCCCACATCTGCAAAACTTTTCACATAATTTCACAATATTCACATACACATTGAATCCCATTCCCATACTCTAGTGATACAAGGCCCCATTATCAATTTACTTGCAAAATCAGACCCAGACTGTTGGCTCACACGTGTAATCCCAGCAGGAGGATGGGAATTTGAAGTCTGAGGCCCGAGGATCACATCAGGCCAGGAGTTCAAAACCGGAACTAGGCAACAAGGTGAGACACCATCTCTACAATTTTTTTTAATTAGCAGGACATGTTGACCCACACCACTAGTCTAAACTACTCAGAAGGCTGAGCCAGGAGGAAGGATAATATAAGCATAGGAGTTTGAGCCTAAGTGAGCTATGATCACACCACCACACTACAGCCTGGGTGACAGAGTGAGACCCATCTCTAACAACAGAAATGAAATAAAATTTTATAAAATCTATATCAAAGTCACTTAAGGAAACTGATTTTAAACAAAGAAGATTCTCTGTCATAAATGATTATTAAATAACCAAGGGACTGTTAATTTTTACTTTATACAGGTACAGATTTCTTGTTGTATTAAGGTATCTTTTAAAAAGTTGTGCCTTGGTTCACACCTGGAATCCAAGCACTCTGGGTGGCCGAAGCAGACAGATCACCTGAGGTCAGGAGTTTAAGACCAGCCTGGCCAACATGGTAAAACCCTGTCTCTATTAAAAATACAAAAAATTAGCTGGGCATGGTGGCAGGCACCTATAATCCCAGCTACTCAGGAGGCTAAGACACAAGACTCTTTTGAATCCAGCAGACAGTGGTTGAAGTGAGTTTAGATTATGCCACTGTACTCCAGTCTAGGTGACAAAGCAAGACTCTGTTGTCTCAAAAAAAAAAAAAAGGACTTGTCTGTTGTCTTTTCATCTGTTCTAGAGGACATTGAAACTGAAAATGAGAATACAAAAAAAAATTGTATGGCAGTTTTTACTTTTTATCGCTCGTTTTTAACTTCACAAATAACAAAACCAAAAAAAAAAAAGTGAAGTCTGATAAGCTCCCCTTTGTAAGTGACGAGGCTTTTATTTCTAACTGCCTTTAAGTTGTTTTTGTTGTTGTTTTTTGTTTTTTCATTTTACCTTGGGGAATGTGATGATTGTGTCGTGGTGATGATCTTCTCATGAAGTATCTTACTGGGATTCTCTGCATTTCCTGAATTTGAATGTGAACCTGTCCAGCTAGGTTGGAGATGTTCTCATGAATGATATCCTGAAATACATTTTCCAAATTGGTTCGATTCTCCTGATTTCTTTCAAAGACACCAATCAGTCATAGATTTGGTCTCTTTACCTAATCCTGTATATCTTGGAGATCATGACTTTCGCAAGGACATGGATGGAGCTGGTGGCTATTATCCTTAGCAAATTTACACAGGAACAGAAAATTAAATGCCACATGTTCTCACTTATAAGTGGGAACTAAATGGTGAAAGCACATGCACATGTAGAGGGGAACAACAAACACTGGGGCATTTCAGAGAGCAGAGGGTAGGAGGAGGGAGAGGATCAGGAGAAATAACTAATGGGTACTAGGCTTAATACCTGGGTGAAAACTGTTTGACAAACCCCATAACACAGGTTTACCTAGGTAACAAACCTGCACTTGTACCCCTGAACTTAAACATCGAAAAAAAAAAACCAAGATAATCTCACTCGATCATTTTTCAGGCATTTGATGAAGCATAGAAGTTACTAAAATTAAAATGAAAATCTAATATTAATACATGTGTTTTTGCATCCCTTAATTCATTTTGGTATTTTCATTAAGAAGGTATTCTTTTTTTTTTTTGTAGTTTTTCCTCTTCCTTTTGACATTTGGCCTTAGCATTTATGTTTGAGAGGTAGAAATTTTAGCCATCAGGTTGTAATGCTGCTCTGGCTCATGAAGAAGCAGGCACAGTGGAGTGTATCATGACAGAGTGAAATGGAATTGCAGCTGTGTGCAGGTAAATTTTCCAGCCACACTAGCACAGATTGAAATAACTTACTCTTGACTGCTGCTGCAGAAGGTGTCAGTCTACATCGCGGACTGTACCTATCAACTACTCTGTAGTGGTACCTGCACCAGACACAGATTCCAAGGTAACTTACAGTATTTAAACAGTTTCAGTCTTTAGCTTTACTTCAAAAAGTTCTTGTCTCAAATCCAAGAACTTTTCTATTTGTTAAATTCGATCATGTCTACTTGTAGTAATGTATTAATTTGTCTTTATTTTCCTACTATTAAACCTAGATAACTATAAATTTTTACTATTTTTACATGGGCAAATATGCTTTGGAAACAGAAAAAGTGGGAACACTTGTCAAATTTCATGATGAAAGTGTCAACAATAAAAATTTATATGTATTTTTTTTGAGGCTTCAATTAAATTGCAGTGTAACTTAATGTTTCTACAACTGAGTTATTTATTTCCCCCAAATAAGTGAGAATTAGTCTCCAAATAAAACTAGAGTACCATACAATGGTGTGCTGAAGTTAGCTCTTACTGGAGCTGGATTTTACTGTCCCATGAAAGTCAATTATGCACAAATCTTCCCAACTTTCTGTTCAATGGTGTCATTATAATAGCTTAAAATAGGTCAATGTGGGAGTACTTACAGCACCAAAGTTATTAGGATGCCATATTCCCCTTTCCTTCCCCAAGCCAGTTGTGAATCATTTACTGGCATCCTCCTGAGATTATAAATTGATCTAAGCCAGCATAGTCATACAACATGTATCGGATGCTTTAGATAAATGTCAGAAGATTCAGGTAATGAGAGGTGAAGGTTAATATGCCTTTCTCTTCTCTACAACTTTGCAGTTAGGTGATGTGTGAGAATGAAAGCAAGTCTCATATCGTATTAGACCTCATTCTGGCAATCTTATGTGCATTAAATAAGAAGAAAACATTTACATGACCAGTTCTACTAGGCATTGTAAAATCCCCACTCTATCTACAGACATTCTGACAAGAATCCTGTTTTTAAGATTTGCTCCTAGGATGACACATCAAGATACAAGACCTAATCAATATTATAAGCCATTTGAGTTTACAGAGTCCTCTTAGATAAAGTGGCCCCCCAAAAAAAAAATGCTCACTTAGAATCCTGGTCTGAAAATACTAGTTTCTAGGGCATGCTGAAATCTTAAGCCTTTTGCAAGCAGAGAGAATACTGGTACTATTTTTATAATCAATCACATATTGTGGACACCACTTCCTTTACCAAGAAAAATCATTGAAACATCTCTTATGCTAATAATTCTGTAATGTAGATTTTTTTTTTAAAAAAAAAGATATTTGGCATACTTATGTAGCCTCCTCTGGAACATGAATTTCTGATTAGGGTGCAATAGACACTATACTAACCACAGATTCCAGCTGGTATATATATACATAGATTTAACTTTTATAATAAAATGGTATTACCAGATGGACAATAAGGTATGATGGCCAAAAAAAAAAAAAAATCGAAGTAAAAAATAGTTCTGAGGGTTAGAAGACAATTCTGCATGATGTTTGTGTATGTTACATAAGTTTTTAGTGTTAGAACACCTTTCAAGATTAACGTTGAAAGATAAAGATTGTGTCTTTCTTCAGGACAGAGGGCAGATTTCTTCCTTGAATAGGAAAATAAAGATTACCCTTATAAGATTGGGAATTTCCTAAATTCAGAAGTTTTCAGCTATGATACATACCAATTGTATTTGATATGAAATGGGCCAGCCTCCACATCACTCCCCATGGGATCTGAAGGCCAAGAGAACAGATGAGAACATGAAGCTTGTGCTGCCTATGACACTATTAGTAATAAAGTCCGGTGTCTATGGTCCTGGAGTCTTGTCTTTCACTAGCATCTATAAAACTATAGCAAGCTAACTTATTAGCTTACAAGTTGCATAAAATCTCAGCTCCTTCACCGGTCATGACACTGCAGAAAAGTAGAGAACCTAAGATTTTATCAGAAGCCAGGACACTCAATCAAGACTTAAAGATAACACATTTATAAATAGGTTACAAGTTAATTCATTATCTTTGTCAATAATTTTATGGACCTGATATAAAATACTAATTTTTCTTTCATAGATTGAAATATAAAGACATTTTAGAAAATTTTAATACTACTTTGTGGGGTTCAGCTTCATTATTAGATTCTGCATTGGCACACTTACATCCATTAGCAAAATGCAACCTGATATTTTGACACTGAAATATTAATTTGAAAATATTCATCTATGTAAGGAACTATTGGTCATATTGAATTCATTTTCTTATTTTTATTAGTAATTACTGAACTGATGTAGATGACCTTAATTATTCTTCTCAACCTGACTAAAGTTTAGACAAGCCTTTTCCCGGTAATAGGCCCCTGACCTCCCTTTTCTTACAGCATTTACATTAGAGAATTTGCAGTTGTAAATTCTTTCTCTGCCTCTTTGAGATGCAAATCTTCTCCCAGCTTCTTGTCATTTTCCAAATGAGGAATATCTTTTCACCTGAGAAAAGGGATTTTATTATAAAGAGATAGCCATCCCTTTATAATAAAATCATCAAGAAAGATAGAGCCCCTATTCCCTTCTCTGTGACAGGGGAGGAGCCTAACTTCAATAAGAGCCCATTAGCAAACACAATTGAACCTTAATCGCCCTGACCAACCTTTATCCAAAGTCCTCCAGTACTTTTCCACTTGCTCATCTGGAAACTTAAGACCTTCCCACCTTTTTCTTCAAGAAAGTCAAGTGTAATTTCTCCCTTGTTTGTAATGGTTTTGAATAGTCTTAACTTGTCCAGTGTCATTTTTCTTTTACAAAACCCAATAAAAATATATTTTGTAATAAAATTATATATATATATAATTATAAATCAATCTTTTTAAAAGGCCATTATTTTTAATTACAGAAAAGTAATATTAGCAGGGATAAATAACTGTCAGTTCTATAATCTATCTTGAGTCTTTAAAAATGTAATGAGTTACCATACAAAAATCATCAAAGAAAAACTATAAAAAATAAATTACATATGAAGAAAAAACTGATTTAATTTGTTCAAACTTGCAAAAGAGGGTTTTGGGTTTCCTGCACTTCCATTAATAAAACTAAGGAAAGAATAGAGAATTTAAAGTCTGATTAAAAGATAGGAAACAAAAGGAATAATCAGGTAATTCTCAGGACACAAAGAATTTTCCAGTGCAGTGCTCAAGGGATCAGTACTACACACTGTAATTCAATATATCTCTAAAACGTCTGTTACTAGGAGAGAAATTTATGCTTTCATTAGTTGGGACTTTGTACGATCTCTGGAACGATTTTAAAAACCAAAATAATTGGTTTCAGGGTGGCAAATGAAATTCAACCCAAGAGTAAAGTATGTCATATTAAAACGACCAGCTTAAGCTATTTATACTCGTAAGTTCTAAATTAGTTGTAACCTCTCAGAAAATTGACCTGAGTCATCTCAGGAATTCTCAATCAAGACATCTCAATGTGAAATAGAGCTCATTTATATTAACAGTCCAAGTATAAGAGAGTTCATCTTTCAACATGACAGTCATGGCCAACTAACGAGGGATCAGCTGAGTCTGATAGATTAAAGCTGTTGGCAGTCCCCATTCCATTGCTAACTTGTGGTCTAAATCTGGGAAGCCACTCTAATACTCTTAAAACTCTGCAGAGTAAACCTGACTGCCAAATATTTCCCAACTAGGAAAATAATAATAGCACTAGTGATAAGGCAATTAAAATCTCCCAAGACAATTATTTAATATTATTGAAATCTCAGACCTTCAGCCTTAACAGACAAAAAAACACTCCATTTCTAATCTTGCTTCTTTCTTATGACTTGAATGTCTGTTGATGGAAACAAGCTGATTTATATTACAATGAAAAAGGAATGATATAAAAAATTTAAAATCTTAAAATTATCAAAGGGGGTCATTGGGAGGGTTGTGATAAAAAATGTAAAGTTACATTGCTATTTCAAGGTAAGAAAAGTTCCAGAATGTTACACCTATTTGAAAGAAGACTACCAGGCTCCTATACTGTGGGATTAAATAATTGAACAGAACAAATATTTCTCTAAATTTTAATTAAGGTTTTCTTATTGTGGAAAGCTGCCTGGATTCTGTCCTAGAATATCAATTCTTGGTCAAAAAGGAAAAGGTAATTTTGTGTGAAAAATTGGATGTTGCCTTTCAAATCTCTTAGTCATCAATGGAGAAATTCTTTCTGTGCTTTTAAATAGAAAGTAGTAAGAAACAGGAATAATCCAAGGCCACCCTCATAATAAAATAACCTCAGCTTTATAGGCTTGGTAGCCCTCTCCTTTCAACTCCACAGGGAGTAGCACACTGGCTATGAGAGCAGAAATATTAAAAGTAACCAAAATTGTGGAAAGTCAGCATGAGTTGCTCTATCAGTGGTCATGGGGGCAGTGGCTGCTGATTAAAGACACTAGAGATAGAAGCAGCTATTTACAGACTGTGTCTTTCCAGATTTATCTGTTGAAATCTTAACTTCCTAGGCAATAATATTAGTAGGTAAGATTTTGGGCAGGTGGTTGGGTCATGATGGTGAGGGTCTCAGGAGTGGGATTAGTGCCCTTATGAAAGAAACCCAAATGAGCTTAGTTGCCCCTTCCACCATGTGAGAGAAGTTTCCCTGTGTAAACCAAAAGTCAGGCCCTAACCAGACACCAAATCTGTCTTAATCTAGGACACCCTAGACTCTAAAATTGTGAGAAATTTCTGTAGTTTATAAGTCACCCAGTTTGTAATATTTTAACAGCCTGAATATGCTAAAATGGAAGCACAGATGAATAACAGACTAGCACAGAAAAGAAGAAATGATGGGGGTCATCTGGGGCTTTGTCAGGAAAAATGAAGTAACTTGATATGCCAATGGTTCTGCAGGGTGGAAGTCCTAATTAAATACAAAATGTTTTTTGGACTTTTGTTCCCAGGTTATAGAGAAAAGATATTACTGTATAGCTATGCTGTATTGCATTGCATTGCTTCTATAGCTAAATAGTTTAGGCTGATGGAAGATTCATTATAAATAATGAATTTTTCCTCAAAACATTGCTTCTATATCACATATACATACACACAGAGAGAGAGAGAGAGAGAGACCTAGACTGCCAGGAGTGTTCTTTTTTATTTATTTTTTGACCAGGAGTGTTTTAAATCAAAATTTTTAAGTTAGATTTTTTTTTATGCAGACACATTATATATAAACTTTTCAGTGATTAAAATTTTGATTGTTTCCCTTTCCCTTTACATCAACAGAAACAAACACTTCCTCAAAGAATTTGATTTGATGGCATCATGTGGACACAGAGCTCTCATAGTGATGATCCACCCTGTGTTTCCAAGCATCCTGATGAGCTCTCAACAAAAATCAGATTGTTAACCTGTTGTTTTCACTTTACACCCATATTTTCTCTTGCTCCTCAAGAAAAGTATCTGGTATTAAATAGAATTCTGTATCTTGAAAATGTTGCCATTGAGAAAAGTGAGAAGTAATTGTACATTTTAATACGGAGGTTTGCATAAAAAAGCAATGTGAACTGTCTGTCCCATTTTTATTCCTCGTCTACAAAAGACAAAAGTGTCAGTATTGATAAAGGGGATCACAAATATTCCTCTTTCTGAAATGTTTGCAAACTTGAGGTTTACTTTCTTTAAAATATCTGAGCAATTCTGTTAGGATAAAGTATATATCCTATAAACAAAAGGGTCACAACTGAGATAATTAAACTGATCAATGGAACAAAAATATTTTCCCCTGGAATAATTACTAAATTAAGGTTTACTTGATTTTGCTTAAAATAGTCAATTTGTTACCTATCCAGTTGGGTTTATTAGTATAAATTAGACATGATGTAAATGAGAACTACGTCAAGCTAATAAATTTCATTGGAAGTTGGCTATTGAACGTTAGAAATGAAAAATAATTCATAACAAGTTCATCTAACATGGCTTTTGCCTCCTACTCCACAACATGGCCTTTGTCTGACATTTCCAGAAGAGCAGGTATTCCAAGTCGGTTAATTTTAGTCAGCGAAATTTTTTCTTTCAAGCAGCCAATTATTTTGACAAAAATATATCCATCACTGCCAGCAACTGAGCTTAGGAGAAAATTTAGGCACAATGAAAAGAGTGAAGACCATCAAAAGCAGGCCCAGGAGGCCCAGGGCATCCAGTGCGAAGAGTAGGCGGAATGCGAAATAAATTTGAGAAAGATAAGTCCTTGAAACTATGTTGCCCTGCTTTCTGAAATGGTATGTATTTGTTGTAACTTAATTGCTACACAGTAACAGCCAACACTATACATAACCCTAATCCTAATACCGTTATACATAGGAGTGTTGGAGTAATATAAAATAGTAAATAACTATATTGGCCTATTTTCAGTTGCGTACGATGTTCTACTAGTTTTCTTTCTCTTCCCTCACCATCAAGCTGTCCACTCTAAATTTGTTCCACTGACAATGTATCTCACTGTAGCATACCTAAAGCCTTCCCATGTTTTGTTTCAAATATACTACAAGCTGAGATATTAGATAAGTTATAATGACACTACTTGGGTATTTCTTTGCAATAAAAACTTCTGCACTTATTCTATATTCTCTTGTTTTATTCTGAGCTTTGCGTTGGATCTGTATTTGTTTATTGACAAATAGATTCATAGTTAGAAATCATTAGGACACACTTAGAATCATGTCCAAATAATATTAAATAAAAAATATAATAAGCTCTCCTTTGAGTTACATGCATGGATTTTAGAATATGAGTACTGTGGCATCTTTTGGCTATTCATAGCATTATTTTTGTTAATATTCAAGTTCGCAGTCATAGTTTGTAGTGGAGGTTATTTTACTATTTATTAATGGTGTTGAGGATTTAAAGGATATAAAGAATAAGGGAACTTGGAAGATTGAGTTCTGGTTAAATAATAATAAAAGTAATAGACCAATGGGGGAGATTAGAAGCCAGCAGAACTTGCTTTGAAATGTTCTATTTTTACGATACTAGAAATGTTGGATTCCCAAAGAACTGCAACTGGAAGTCATATTTTTCAGAAGTAAAGCTTTTTGAGGGTGTTATTCAGGCTGCTAGAAAAACAAACACATATCAAGAGTGGCCTTCAAAAAGAGGAGGGTGCATTGTCAGGGGGCACAGCAACATAGAGAAGGCAGTTGCCATGTGTGACATTTCCAACACATCTTCTAAGGGTTTTACTACTCTACAATATTGAAATAAATGTGTACTTTTTGTTACTCATTTTGTCCTTCATCATGGAGCCTTTAGATACAGTTTGGTCAGCTGAAAAAAGACAGGCCAAGTGAAACTAATCAAAATCAATATAATGTGGTTTTGAATTTCTCTAAAAAAAATTATTTTGCTATTTTTAAATCTCTGCTCTCAAACCATATTCTAAAATGAACTGTAAACCAACACTAGATTTCCTTTTCAAATTTTCTCCTACTCTCCACACTAATGGATTGCCATCAAGGGAGTATTACTGATCCTGATTCTCAAAACCACTTCAACACATCAAAAAAATAACTCAACATTCTCTTCCAAAGAGTGCTACTTCCAAAGTTTCTTTCATGACTAAAACACCAAAAGCATTGGCAACAAAAGCCAACAAATGAGACCTAATTCAACTCCAGAGCTTCTGCACAACAAAAGAAACAATCATTAGAGTGAACCAGCAACCAACATAATAGGAAAAAACTTTTGCAATCTACTCATCTGACAAAGGGCTAATATCCAGAATCTACAAAAAACTAAAACAGATTTACCAGAAAAAAACAAACCCATCCAAAAGTGGGGGAAGGATATGAACAGACACTTTTCAAAAGAAGATATATATGAGGCCAACAAACATGAAAAAATGCTCATCATCACTGGTCACTAGAGAAATGCAAATCAAAACCACATTGAGATACCATCCCATGCCAGTTAGAATGGCGATCATTAAAAAATCTGGAGACAACAGATGCTGGAGGGGATGTGGAGAAACAGGAACACTTTTACACTGTTGGTGGGAGTGTAAACTAGTTCAACCATTGTGGAAGACAGTGTGGCGTTTCCTCAAGGATCTAGAAATAGAAATTCCATTGACCCAGCAATCCCATTACTGGGTATATACCCAAAGGATTATAAATCACTCTATTATAAAGACACATGCACACATATGTTCACAGTGGCACTGTTCATAATAGCAAAGACCCGGAACCAACCCAAATGCCCATTGACGAAAGACTGGACAAGGAAAATGTGGCACATATACACCATGGAATACTATGCAGCCATCAAAAATGATGAGTTATGTCCTTTGTAGGGATATGGATGAATCTGGAAACCATCATTCTCAGCAAACTGACACAAGAACAGAAAATCAAACACCGCATATTCTCACTTATAGGTGGGTGTTGAACAATGAGAACACATGGACACAGAGAGGGGAGCATTACACATGGGGTCTGTTGAAGGGGGGCAAAGGAGGGACAGTGGGGGTCTGGGGAGGTTGGGGAGGGATAACATGTGGAAAAATGCCTGATGTAGGTGACAGGGGGGATGGAAGAAGCAAACCACATTGCCATGTGTGTACCTATGCAACACTCCTGCATGATCTGCTCATGTACCCCAGAACCTAAAGTACAATTAAAAAAAAAAAGAAAAAAAATAAGAGGAATTTAAAGTTACAAGCAAAAAACATGTGAGTTGGAAATCCAGGGATATGTTTTGCAGATACACTTATCCACCAAGCATGTATTGTATTATTTACAGACTGTCGGGGGAGGTGGGTAATGGATGGGAGGAGTGGGGCTTTGGGAAGCACCTTGTTATGAGGGCTAATCAGGAATGTGGGATTAAGCTCCTTTATCTTAAGCTTGTTCTTGAACCTTTATTGGCTCTAACCTTGCTGAAATCGCAACTCGTAATTATTGTTAATGGTGCCATTGATTTAACCTCTCTAAAGCTAGAATCAAAACATTTTTAATTCCTTTTTTATTCCCTTTATCTAAACAGCCCCCTTTTCACCCTTGCATAATCCTGTCGCTTGACCCTGAAATCCTAGTAGCCTCTTCAATGGCATTTAGTGATCAACTTCCACGTGTGACCATCAACAGTCCATGTTGAGAACACAGGGACTGTTCTCAACATGTATTTCCAAATTGATTTTAGTTTTCTTATCTGTTGGAATGTAGAGTATGAGCTTTGATATTAAATGTATTTGAACTTAACCTCTGAATTTAACACTCAAATAGGTAAACTTGAAAATGCTTCACCTATAGAATCAGTTACTGTGAAAATTTTAAAAATAATGCCACAAATTTTAAAGTTTTTTCATACATAATATACGTAGTTTGGGGGTACATGTGATAATTTAATCACATAATTTGCAAAGATCAGATCAGTGTAAGTATCCATTACCTTAAAGATTTGCGTTTTTTCTAAAAATATTTGAATTATTCTCTTCTAGCTATTCTGAAATATATAACAAATTACTGTAAGCTACAGTTACTCTGCTGATCTGCCAAATGCTGTATCTTATTTTTTCTAACTATGTACTTGTACCTATTAAACCTCTCTTCATCTTCTCCTCCTCTATACTTCTTGGCCTCTGATAAATACCAATCTACTATCTTCATGAGATCCACACTTTTAGCTCCTACATATGAGTGAAAACATAAAATATTTGTCTGTCTCTGCTTGGCTTATTTCACTAAACAAATGATTCAATTAAAAACTTACACAAGTTTCTGATTATCTCTTATAGACTGTGTGGTGGGTGTGTGGGGAAGGGAGTTCCTGTGGAATCATTTAGAAAAACACTTTCTCAAAATATCCTCATTATTGCCACATTTTTACAGGACACTTATATTTTCAAGTGTTACATATTATATCTTATTTGATTACTTCTTTCCACAGAAAATTTTAGGAATGATTTATGATGGTTTTATTATTTTCTACAACAAATTATTGTGTTGGAGTGTTTTTGTGATTATTAACTAAAACTATATATAGTAAAGGGTTTTTCTAAATTGACACATTAAGAAATGTTTCCAGATGTGTATTTGCAGTCTATACATCCAAACAAGTAAAAAATAGAAAGCTCAACATTCTTTACAATGGTCCACACATCAAATGGATTTGACCCTTTCTGTAGCCTTTTCTATTTATTGTTCATTTATCTTGGATGTCAGGATTCTGTATTTCTAGGTGATGCTGTTAAATGTGGAATCACATCCAGTGCTTTATATTTTAAAGCATTTTTAAAGACTGTAAGATTAATTTGAACTTCAAATTATCTTTGGATATAGAGAAAAAAACTAATGTCTTGAACCTGATCTGTAAAATATTTTGTTTTGAAATTGTTTTCGTTCTGCTAGTATAAAATATTAGTACAATAATAATTGAAGACAAAAAGCACCTGTTCAATTTGCATCACCTTATACATCAATCCATAAAGCTATAATAAAATGCACAAAATTGCATTCATATGACATTTCTTGGACATTTTTAAAAATTGAAACATACCTCCTACATTTTATAGATCAATAAAGACTTTCTTCTCATTAATTTTTGAGATTGTGACTTGTGAATAGTTTCAGTAAATATTTATTGAGCAACTATTATTTGAGGTTTTTAAAATATATTCATATTATGGATAGTCATAGATAATTTAACAAAATGCAATTAACAAAATAATGCATTATTGCATCTTTAACTCAAATAACAAAAATTTACAAAACTGTACTTGAATTTGTAGTTATGTTAAATGATGTATGTAATAAATAATGGTATTTTTTTCATCTCCAAAATCTGTGATATTACTATAAATACTGAGGAACTAATAATAATAGCTAGTCTGTATTGAGTGCTTACAATGCAGGCCCTGTTCAAATATTTTCCCTCACCAAAAACTCACTTCATCCTCAAAACAACCCTAGGAGATAGGGTTTTATAGATGAAGGGCCTAATCCACTGAGATTTTAGTTAATTCTTTAAAATTTTAAGTACATTTTTAAAAGTCTCTCTCTTTTAATCAACTTGATTACTTGCCAGTCAGAATCCTAAGTCGAGCTTGTTTAAGAATATCTAATCTACTGGAGGTGATTGGCTTATTTGTGGAAGGACATGGATGTGTGATTTTTTTTTCTTGTGCCCTGAAATTAGGCAGCTCCCATGCTCACACTTGCCCAGCATTTGAACTAGAGAAAAAAGACTCTATTCCCATAGACTCAGCTTGATTGTCTGACTCCCCTTTCTCTTCTTTTCAGAAGACCCATTGCTGACAGAGGATGGCTACAAAGCTGGCAGGGGGTTGTTTCACTGCTGCCCAGATGGATGAGTTCACTGCTGCAAAGGGATGGGCGCACTCCTGATACAAGATGAGTACACTGCTGACAAATGTTGGGTACACTGTTGACAGGCAATGGGTGTACTGCTGATCAGAAGAATGGCAGCACTGCAAACCAGGAGTGTGGAGGTACTGTTGCAAGTGGGATGGGTGCACTGCTGAAAGGGGATGAGTGCATTGCTCACCAGATGGATGGGTGCACTGAACACAAAGGGATGGGTGTGCTCTTCTGACAGGAAATGGGTAAATGACTGACCATGGATGGTACACTGCTGGCAGGGAATGGGCGCACTGCTGAGAGGAGATGGGTAAACTGCTAACGGGATTGGATGCACTGCTGACCTGGTGAGTGGATGCATTGCTGAAAGAGGAAGGGCATGCTGCTGACAGGGGATAGATGCATTGTTTCACAAGGAATGGGTGCATTGCCGACTAGGTGGTAGGTGCAACTGCTGCTAGTAGAGTCCCCCTAAAGGAGCTGTCCACACCTTCAGTGCTGAAGTTTTGGCTGATAACTAGGATTGAATTCATCTGAAGAAAGACTGAACTTGGTAAGGGAGAAAGTAGGTTGCATTCTGAAGCCACTGTAAGTATTAGCTAGCATGCGTGGAGAGAAACCTTCTGATTGGATTTTGATATTTTTGTGATTAAAGGGATCTGAATATAAGAATAGATGATCAGGTAAATTAACTGCTACGCACTCCAAGAAGCCTACAGAAAGTGGTAGTCTGTGCTAAGTGAAATAGCAATGTCTCCACTTTTCTGGTAGAACATAGTGAAAGGAACAAAATGGCTCAAAAACACCATCATGATAGGAGTCTATTTATTAGATGGCATTAGAAGCCCCATCAAAGAATTCAAATCCCTGAGAGGGCTATAATCCTTCCAGTGATTTAAAGCTATCAAGAGCACAAAGGTATAAGGACACTGGCATTACTACAGCTAGGCCTGACCATAAGAGAGGTGGACACAGAGCTGGGCTCATTAATATCCATGAGCATAGTGAGACCTTGAAAAATATAAGTGAGGTGGTAGTGCCTAACTGCCACAAATCAGGTGGATGCAATTGATGGATATTAGCAAGGTTAGAGGAACAACCCCCACAGAGTTATGAAGGAGATTTATAGACTATACTATCCCTAGGGCAAAAGCCCTGGTCAGCCAACAAGGGCACTGCTTAGCACCTACAATGAAAAGGCTAGATTAAATTTCATACTCCCTTCCTCACATTCTACACTTAAATTTTCAGTTTTAAATCTATAGGCTGAAGAGGTGACTTGATGCCCAGGAGAAAGGACCCTGCAACACTGTAGCAAGTATATATTTTAATGATCCTCTCAGCCTTTCTGCAAAGGGACCTAGAGACATTGTTTACTCTGGTAACTATATGCTGAGAAAAGGGGACTACTTACAGAACAATTACACACAGTCTTAACTGACATTTACATGGGATGAGCCAAAGCATCATCATATTCTCCCTCTCTTTTTACAGGTAGGAGTGCCATGGCATTTCACATGCTAAAACCTTCAGTGCTGAAGGTTTGGCTGATAACTAGGATTTAATTCATCTGAAGAAAGACTAGACTTGCTAAGGGAGAAAGTAGGTTGCATTCTGAAGCCACTGTAAATATTAGCTAGCATGCATGGAAAGAAGCCCTCTGATAGTATTAGGAAGTGGGGCCTTTGACAGATGATTAGGTCATGAGGTCTGAACCCTCAAAAATGAGATCAGTGCTCTTGTAAAGAGGCCCCTGAGAGCAACCTTGCCCTTTCCACCATGTAAGAACATGGCGAGAAGGTGCTGTTTAGGAGAAAAACAGTCCCTGTCAGATACCTAATCTTCTGGCACCTTGATCTCAGCCTTTCCAGCCTCTAAAACTGTGAAAAATAAATTTCTGTTGCTAGATTGTGATGCAGGATTTTTCTTGGCCCTTTTGTTGGACTTGTGACAAGGATGAATGTTTACTGGGCCTTTCCTCAACCCCTTGCAGGAGAGAGCACATGAAGTGAATGAGTGTAGGACCTGGCCAGGCAGGCTGGGTGCTGGTAGGAGCAAGCTCCTTGTGGTGGTGCCCAGGTAAGTGGGGTGCCTGCGACCCCAAGGCCCCAGAGGGGGTGTTGCTATGGTCCTTTAGTTCTGCTGTTTGTGGATGGCTGTGTGTTAGCTGCTCAGTTGGCCCCTTGCCTCATCACATTGGGCAGTTTCCCTCTGCCGTCAAGGGCAAAGGGTCAATGTGACAGCATGTTTTGGGTACCCATACTCAGTGGGTCGCAAGCTCTTCTCCAGCATCCAAGAAGAATGAAGTCATGCAGTCATTTGAAGGATGGTGAAGGCAAAAAAGTTAATTGAACAGTGGACTGGCTCTCAGCAGAGAGGGTAGCTGGAGAGGGAACAGGAAGGGCAAATAGCTTTCATTGAAGTCCAACTATCCCTTCCCCAAAATCAAGCTGTCTCATCTTCCCTAAAGTCTAGCTATCTTCTCCCCAAAGTCAAACCATCTCTCCATTCTACTGACTGAGTCTGGGGTCTTGATAGGCATGAGATTGAAGTGGGGCAGGCCATAGGTAGTTATGGAAAAGGCAACATTTGATTGGTAAAAAGACATTATTCAGAAAGAACCAACTGGGAGAGAGTAAGCAAACAGGAACAGAAGTTCTGACTTCGAGCTGCAGGTTTCAGGCTACTTCAGTTTGAAGGTGAGGTTTCACCAGGGACCCAATCCTGTCTGCTTGGAATTTCTCTGCCTCCTTCATCTATCAATAGCAGCCCTAATGAACTAATACATGAGGTTTACAGAGGACAGGTAATAAATGCACTTTTGGCTAAAGTCTAGCCTACAGTAAGTAAGTCCACCGGGTCTGCTGACCCACCAGGTGGTCATTTACCAGCACCTGAGTCTATAATGAGGATTAACAACTTGAAAGTTGGTACAAGCTTGGCATGTATCGTGGTAAGAGCTATCATAGTAGAGAAGGCCAAGTAGAAGTCTCCGAAACCATAATCTTCATTTGCTACTTTGTCCTTGCAGTTATATTAAATTGAGAACGGTATCAGACCATGGGGAAACATATAGGCTGAAAAAACAGGTGAGATGGCAGAGAAAAATATAGGTGAGGTTGACAGATCTGTGCTATCTTTAAAACTGTAAAGGATATACGCACAGAATTCCCATAACATCCCTTTTAAATTGACCTATTTGGTCCCTTGAATAACCAGATGACACCTGGAGAAGACTGCAAACGATTACAAACATAGCCAAATAATAGCATTGACTTCAGTGGCTGTGCCAGAGGCATGCACTGTGAAAGCAGTTTACTAATTCTCTGATACATGGTATGCTGTCATTAATTGGGAAAAAGTCTTCTCTCCTATTCTAATCAGAAAAGGGGATCAGCAGCAGTTTACATTCACATGAGATAAACAATCCTTATCCACAATTTTACTCATAGCTCTGTTAACTTTCTTGCTCTATTGTAATTCAAAGATGTCTGGACTATCTGGAAATCGCATAGACATGATACTGATCCACTTCATGAATGACATCATGCAGTTTGGGCAACATGAGAAAAAAATGACTAGTACATTTAAGCTCTTGACACAATACACGTGTTCCAGAGGATCAGATATTCCCCACAATAATTTAGGAATCTGTCACCTTAGTGAAGTTAGGAATCCAGTGATTAGGGGTGTGACAGTATATCTACCCAAACTACAAAACAGATTGTTGCACTTAGCATTCTCTACCACAAAGAAGGAAGCATAATGCATGGTAAGTCACTGCAGGTTCTGGAAGCAACACATCCTATATATCTATGTTATAGCTTTAACCTATATACTACATGCTACATAAGACTACCAACTTCATTCCCACCAGAAAGCATCCTCTGTGCAACAGGTACTGAAGAACCAAGTAGACCAAATAACTTACCTACTTGGCATTTCCCACACTTCCTCATTAATCATCTCAGAATTTGCACAGTGGGATCATTAATGTTATGAAATGCTAAGCTATCAGTACTGCTGAATGTCCAACTTGCCGCAACGAAAACCAGAGCTAAGCGAATAAAGAAGTAATACACTTTGTGAAGATAAAAAAACAGACACCTAGATCTAATGAAATACATTAGGTCCCTTTCTCGTCTGTAAGGGCAATCAGTTTGTCCCTGTAGATATAGACAGCTATTCTGGTATAGATATAGACACCTATTCTGGTATGGGTTTGCTTTTTATCTTAGCTCAGGTTGCTATAACAAAGTACCATAGACTAGATGGCTTACAAACAAAATAGATTCATTTCTCACAGTTCTGGATGCTGGAAGTCTGAGATCAGGGTATTGGCATGGTAAAGTCAGGACCCTCTTGGTTTGCAGATATTTGTCTTCATATGGCAGAGAAAAAAGGAGAAACAAGCTCTCTTGTACCTTTTAATAAGGGCACAAATTTTAATTCATGAGGGCCTCATAACCTAATCAGTCTGCAGAAGTCTAACATCCTAATAGTATCACATTGGGGGTTAATGTTTCAGCATATAAATTTTGGGAGAAAAAATATTCAGTCCATTTCACTTTCTTTGCTTTCAGGTTTTCATTCATCACAACGCTGCCGGGGCTGACAGAATGTCTGGTTCACAGGCATAGAATCCCACAAAATACAGCATCTAAGCAGGGAGCTAACATCACAGTGAAGAGGTTGTGGGAATGAGCCCATGACCAGGGGACCAATTGGTCATATCAAGTGCTGCTGCACCACTCAGAAGCAGCCAGCTTCATCGAGCACTACAACCTACTGAAGAACCTCCCTGCAGAAGTACCATTTTGGATACAAGTCTCTGAAGATTGAAAGCCATATGTCAGGATGATGCATACGCATTACATCGGAGACCTCTATGTCCCCAACAGGAAGCATGTGTGGTGCTGTGTAAAAGGAGTAGAAGCAGCAATGACCCAACTTACCATCATTCCAAGTAGTTCACTTTGGGTCTTTTTACTTTTCATCCTCAAAACTCTGGGCTCTGCAGAGTTGGAGGTCCTGGTGCCGAAAGAGAGCATGTTTCTGTCCAGACACAGAAGGAGCACCACTGAATTTCAGGAGGGAAGAGTGTTTACTATCTTGACAGGGTTAATGACCCTGATCAGCAAGAGAAAATAAGGAAGCCTGTACAAATTATAATACGTCTAGAACTCAAGTGATCTACTTGGGTGACTCTGTATTTCCTTGGCTAGTTGTAACTTTGAGTGGACATGTGCAGCAGCTTGGCCTGTGAAATTGTGATTACTGTGTGTTCAGACCCTCGAGGAATGATTACCATGCTGTTCACAGATCCCTGAGGAATCAAGATTTGGTTTACATCACCAGGTAAGCCTCTATTACCCACCAAGATGACAGCAGAAGCAGAGGGGAATAGGTAGAGGAGGAGGGAAAGGTAGAGTACTAGTTGTGGCCATGATACCAAATAAAGTGACGAGGGCTGTAGATCATTCCACTCAGGTTTTTTAATAAAGAGTCTCTTCAGAAAGAATGGCCCATAAAAACCACAAAGCTTCTTCCCAAACATCTGTATAAATCTGTGAATCTCTGCAAGGTATAAACCCTGATGGCTAGGGAGATACACTGCTCAGATCTCATTCAAGAGAAACTGCTACAGGGAGCTGCTTTGTAACAGTCTCCAGCTACTTCCTTTTTAATCTACCACAGTGCTCATAACAAGGCCACTTACCCTAGGCTTCCTCTAGCCAATGCCTAAACATGGAGGGGGACCTTAGAGCTTGCCCATTTCTGTCCGACATGAGACTCCTCCAGTGGGTAACCCTTGCTTGGATATTCTGCACCAGGCTTGCTGACTTTCATGACCGGAACTGTGATACAAGAAATGTAATATCCAATTTTTTCTGTTTCTTTCTTTCACAATGGGCACACCTGAATCATATTCTGAAGGCACTCCATGTCTGCTCTGGCCCCTCCCTCTTTGTCTTCCACAGGCATTTTCCCTAATAGATCTCCTACCTCTTACACATCTGAAATTGCCTTGGTGTTGCTTCTTGCAGGGCCTGAATGGACACAACTACAAAACTGACTTTTTAACTGACAAAAATCAATGCAAACACACAAAATAAAGGGAAAATGTATGTATTTCAGAGTTCAAGTAAAAAATAAAATGACCTTGCAGATTGCATATTCATGGATTTATCTTCCCAGAAAACTGATGGGACATTCCACAAAATACAATGGTGCTAGTCAGGCAGAACTGCTATCAAATGCTTTCTGACACTTTTACTTATGAACTATATAATTTGGGTCAGGTTACTTAACACCTCTTAGCCTTAGCTTCCTCAGTTTAAAAATAAGCATCACAATAGTTAATAGAATAATTATTTGCTATAAACACTGATGGGGCAGTAATCGTAATTTAAGGTCAGCATTAATGTGTAACCAGTTGTTATTTTTTTCATAACCCTTTTACAGGACTACTGAGAGAATTTAATGAGACAAAAGTACAAAGCTGTAAGCACTGTACTTGATAAGAATGTAGTAAAAGCTCAGTTTATGTTCAAAAGAAAACAGTTTAAAGATGGCCCCAACTTATTTGACACTCCTCCAATTGAGAAAGAATCTCTTTTCTATACTCATAAATCTGGACTGGTTTTTAACTTCTTTGGTTAATAGTGCAATAATAATTTGCCAGTTCTTAGCCTAACTTCAATAGTACAGGGAGCTTATACATTATACTTCAGTCTTCTAGAGACTACCATGTAATAAGCATGAATACCCCAAGACCACTATTTGTGAGGATCCATATGGAGAGAGAACAAGAAAACTGAGATGCCATACATGGGAGTGAAGGAATCATTTTGAAAGTGCATCCCTCATCTCCAGTTATCCCAGCTGACATCATATGGATCAGACAGCAACCACCCAGCCTAGTCCTTCCCAAGTTCGGGAACCATGAAATCGCAAGCAAGTACAATTGTTTTAAACCACTAAAGTTTAGGGTAGTCACTTAGGTAGTCATAGATAACTGAAACAGTTTCTACTCAAAATTGAAAATACAAAGAGGAATTAAAGAGTTGTGAAATAAATTTTAAAAGTTAAGACTGTTGGAGGCTGTTTCCTTGGACTTCATTTTGATATCAAGGAAAATAGCTACATTTTTCATGGCATCTGTTACTAAATAAACCAGACTGAATGGAATTTAAACCCTAGCTTTGTCACTTGCTGAATGACTGTAAATTAAGTAAATTTCCATGGCACAGTTTGCTTATAAGTAATAACAGATATAATAATAACTTCTAAGGTTTATCATAAAGTTAGAATGGCAAAATGTGAGCACTTTTTTTCAGTACATTTGCTGGTATACAGCTTAGTTGATAGTCTCTGTTAGTAAATATAGTTTGCTTAGTATTTTACCTGTCTATTTTGGAGTTTTGTATTTGAGCCTATCCTCATATTCTTGCTTCATAGCCTATGCAGCCTGTATTCAGAGTCATTTTAAATCCTTCCCAAGATGTAAAGGTGAACCATATAATATATATCAAATAGACCATTGCCCAAGTTCAAGGAAAAAAATCATAGGCTCTGCTGATTGCCCTTATAAATAAGTCAACTTACAGACCTTGGGTTCTTAGTAACTAGTGCTGACTTGTAAAACTTTAAGAAAATGGTGATATCCTTTAAAAAGATACATTTTTTTTCCTTTGAATTTAGTTTCAGTAGCTCTACCAATGACCTCTATCAATAGGGATATACTACTTTTCAGATTTTGGCATCATTCAGAAATACAATTCTGCCAAATGTGTTTTAAGAAATCTGTCATGACTATCTCCATCAGAGTCCTCCAGGACATAGATATGTACTTAAAGTGGTTCTTAAAGAAGGTTTAATGAAAGGATGGTTTATAAAGTGTGGGATGAGATTAAGGGATCCACCAAGACTGAGAAAACACACAGAGAATAGAAGATAAAAACTGTTGCCTCACCAGTGGCTACAAAAGCAAGGGGATAGAGAGAAATATTTCCAGCCTCCAAATGCCCTTGGAAATTTCTTTGGCCAACCCTAAACAGAAACAGAGAACTGGAAAGGTCAGATGATGCAAGAACATGTCATCAAACTCCTGAGGCACAGAGAAAAGTAGAAACGAGCACATAATGGACCTGAAGGTCCAAGCAGATAATATGCAGCACACTGCCTGACTGTTGATTTCAACAGCGTTGCTGGCTTTGCTGCTCTGAATGATGGAACTTGGTTTGATGTTGAACAGTTGTCAAACATGCTTGCTTTATTTATAGTCTATTTGCTTTTTCAAGTCAGCTTCACTAAAAAACGTAAAAAGCAGTCAAAATATGTAGATGATAGAGGAAACACTTCAAAGAAAAATTCACTAGTAATTAGAAAAAGCTAACTGCTATAATACATATATATACATGCATTATAGTACATATCTCAATATAATAAGATATTATTTATACACTTCAGGGCATCAAAGTTGTCAAGTTTTGTATTAGCATGGGTTGCTATGGGTCTACCCCCAGGAACTCCCCTGCTTTGCTGGTGGGAGTGTAAATGTGTTTATGTTAAAGAAGCTAGGAGAAATTTCATCCACCATAGTAATATCCTCCAGTTCCACTGGGATCAACAGAATTGGACACCCTGTCTAAATCTGAAGGCCTATTCGGTCTTCATGACAGGCTGCAGCAGGCTTTGCCCTCTGATCACTAAGACCTATGAGCTCTGCCCTTGATTTCTAAGAGAGACAAACCTCTCCTCTGCAGCTCATTGTACAGTTGTGGTCTCCCCTCAACAAAGCAAATACAACTCCAACTTGCACTCTTAATTTTAGCCTGAAAATAAATCACATCCTCAGACAACCCCTTCAGGCACTAACCAACATGTGCCCAGGCTGTGTCTACCCAGAACACACTTTTCTGTTACATTATTTACTTTTGGGTGGAGAGAATTTTAGTGATCTGTTATTATTTTCTTCTTTGCACTTATCTATATTGCTTAAATAACTTATACTGAGCAGATAGCATCTGGAGGCAAAAAAACAAAATGAACAATAAACAGTGTTTATTCTTGAAATAATTTAAAAGTTTTACAGATAAACCAATTATTTTCCTAAAGATGGGGCATCTCTGAGAAGAAATATTTTTAAAAAGCCATTAGTTTGTAAATGAATTATGTTTATTTCCAGAGATTATTTGTAAAGAACTACTATTCTTGTTTTATAGAAAAAAATACAGAAATCTTGAGTAGGACTGTAAATGATGCTATTCATCATGTTAAAATCTCAACTTTGAATTTCACATTTTAATAAAAAATACAAAACTCATTTGCACAAGTCCACTCATAGCAGAAAACAGACACCAAAACCAAAGTCTCTCAAATGAACATACTGAGTCTTAGGAGCCTTAGTATACATCTTTTAATATTAAATACCTGCCTTACTGACCTCTATCTTTGATCTTTCCAAATAATGTTTTTTGTATGGATAAATGGTGATTGTCTTTAACCTATAATAGATCATGCTAATAATAAAATTTAAAATAGTCTTCCTTTTTTGTTGTTGTTGTTTTCTTGAGATGGAGTCTTTCTCTGTCATCCAGGCTGGTGTGCAGTGGCACAAATTCGGCTCACTGTAACCTCTGCCTCCCAGGTTCAAGCAATTCTCCTGCCTCAGCCTCCTGGGTAGCCAGGATTACAGGAGTGCAGCACCACACCCAGCTGATTTTTGTAATTTTTGGTAGAGATGGCTTTTTGCCATGTTGGCCAGGCTGGTCTCAAATTCCTGACCTCAGGGTGATCTACCTACCTCAGCCGCCCAAAGTGCTGGGATTATAGGCATGAGCCACTGTGCCCAGCCAAAGTAGTCTTCTTTTCAAACATCAAGCATATAAAGCTTAGACTATGTTGTCATGAGAGAGTGGTCAACAATCAAATGATTTAGCCCTTTAGATTAGTTTAGAACATAGTTTTAGTTTAATGACCTCTTTATCTATCTACCTAAATATGATAATTATTAGAGAATATAATTCCTCTGATTAGGATTTTCAGAACCATAAGGACATAAATAATTTCATTGATTCTATGTGGCTTTCAAGGAAATTAACACATTTCATTTCATACTGAATAGGACAGTGGGACCCAAATATAAGTGAGAACAAGACTTATTTGAAGTACTTATTAAAAATGGAGACTCTTACACTTCATACCCAAAGAATCTGATTAATTGGCAGAGTTGGAAAACCTGTATTTTATGGAATGAATGAACTACAAGCCATTCTAATAGAAGGTGCCCATGAGGGTAAGTTTATATAGAAGGTAATACAGTGATATTTTCTTTTCCTGTTATCTCACAAATATAAGCAAGTTCTAAAATCATATAGACAAGGATATGTATAAATTTATAGACATACATATACCTAGTTTCTATTTTATTTATAATTTTTTAATAAATGCCATTATTTAGTTCTCTATGCCATAAAATTAAAAACAAGATGCACTTCTATATGCACAATGAGACACTAATAGCTTCTGATTCTGGTCTACATTTCAATTTATATTGAGTTGAAGAGATAGTAAATGGCCTTTTGAATATACAGTTTCATGACTCCATGAGAAGGTTCTGTAGTCAAGGAAACAAGAAACTTAAAAAAGAACACAGGAAAGAGTGGATCAAAGATGGTCAAAGGAACAGCTCTGGAGTACAGTTCCCAGTGAGAACAACACAGAAAATGAGTGATCACTGCATTTCCAAATGAGATATTACTTCCCACAGATGAGGAGATTCCTGGGCTGAGAAGCGCCATGAGTTTCCAGCATGGCTGTTTCAGCTGGCGCAGCAGGTCTCTGCACCAAAACTCACAAAAATCTGGGTGGCCGTCTCAACTGGCACATGAAATGCCTAGGAGACAGAGTCACCCATTCAACTGAAAAAAGTGGAGCTGAAACAGGGAGCCAGATGATCTGTCTCAGCAGCTCCCACCCCCACAAAGACCAGCAATCTGAAACACTCTGGATTGAGAGTTTTGCAGCAAGCACAGCTGGACCTGATGGTCTAGCTCTGTGGGGGGGGGAAGGGCATCCGCCTTTACTGAGGAAGTCCACCACTACAGAGGCAGTCTGCCATTACCAAGCCAATCCACCATTACTGAGGCAGTCCACCACTACAGAATACCAATACCCAGGCAGTCCACCATTACCATAGCAATCCGCCATTACCAAGGCAATCCGCCATTACCAAGGCAGTTCTAACTATACCTCTATAAACAAAACCACAAGAAAGTTCACACAGCAGCTGGGCAGAGCCCATGGCAGCTCAGCAACATCGCTGCTGGCAGACTGACACTAGGCTACTTCCTTGCTGTGCAGGGCATCTCTGAAAAAAGGCAGCAGCACATCAGGAACTTATAAATAAAGCCCCACCTTTCCAGGACAGAGCACCTGGGAAAAAAGGCAATTATGAGTTCTGACACAGCAGATTTAAATGTACCTGCCCAGCAGCTCTGAACAGAACAACAGAGCCCACAGTTCACACTTGAGCTCCTATAAGGGACAGACTGTCTCCTCAAGAAGCTCCCTGACCTCCGTATATCCAAAGAGTCACCTCATAAAGGAGAGCTCAGGCTGACATCTGGTGGGTATCCTTCTGGGATGAAGATAACAGGAGAAAAAAATGGCAGCAACCCTTACTGTTCTGCAGCCACCACAGGTGATCCCCAGGTAAGCAGGATCTAGAGTGGACCTCCAGCAGTCCTTCAGCAGAGGAGCCTGACTGTTAGAAGGAAAACTAAAAAACAGAAAGAAATAACTTCATCATCAACAAAAAGGACGTCCACTTAGAGACCCTATTGGAAAGTCAGCAACTAAAGACCACAGGTAGATAAATCCACAAAGGTGGGAAGAAACAAGCACAAAAAGGATGAAAACACCCAAAACCAGAAGGCCTCTCCTCCTCCAAGGGATCACAACTCATCACCAGCAAGGGAACAAAGCTAGATGGAGAACGACTCTGATGAATTAACAGAAACTGATTTCAGAGGGTGGGTAATATCAAACTTCTCTGAGCAAAAAGAACATGTTCTAACCCAATGCAAAGAAACTAAGAACATTTAAAAAAGGTTTGATGAAATGCTAATGAGAATAAACATTTTAGAGGAGAATATAAATGACTTGATGTTGCTGAAAAACACAGCAAGAGAACTTTGGGAAGCATACACAATTTTCAATAGCCAAATCGACCAAGGAGAAGAAAGGATATCAGAGATTGAAGATCATCAACTCAATGAAGTAAAATGAGAAGGCAAGGTTAGAGAAAAATGAGTGAAAAGAAATTAACAAAGCCTCCAAGAAATATGGCAGTATGTGAAGAGACCTAATCTACGTTTGATAGATGTACCTGAATGTGACTGAGAGAATGAATCCAAGCTGGAAAACACTCTTCAGGATATTATCCAGGAGAACTTCCCCAAGCTAGCAAGGCAGGCCAATATTCAAGTCCAGGAAATAGAAAGAATACCACAAAGATATTCCTCAACAAGAGCAACCTCAAGGCACATAATTGTCAGATTCACCAGGGTTGAAATGAAGGAAAAAATGCTAAGGGAAGCCAGAGAGAAAGGTCAGGATACCCAAAAGTGAAGCCCATCAGACTCACGGCAGATCTCTTGGCAGATTTCTTGGCACAGCAGATCTCTAGCCAGAAGAGAGTGTGGACCAATATTCAACATCCTTAAAAAAAAGAACTTTCAGCCTAGAATTTCATAAACAGCAAACTAACCTTCATACGTGAAGGAGAAATAAAATTCTTTAGAAACAAGCAATTGCTGAGAGATTTTGTCACCACCAGGCCTGCCTTACAAGAGCTCCTGAAAGAAGCACTAATCATAGAAAGGAACAACCAGTACCAGCCACTCCAAAAACATACCAAATGGTGAAGATCATCAACACAATGAAGAAACTGTGTCAACTAATGGGCAAAGCAACTAGCTAGCATCAAAATAGCAGGATCAGATTCACACATAACAATATTAACCTTAAATGTAAATGGGCTAAATGCCCCAATTAAAAGACACAGACTGGCAAATTGGATAAAAAGTCAAAACCCATCAGTGTGCTGTATCCACGAAACTCATCTCATGTCCAAGGATACACATAGGCTCAAAATAAAGGGATGGAGGAAGATTTACCAAGCAAATGGAGAGCAAAAAAAAGCAGGAGTTGTAATCCTAGTCTCTGATAAAATAGACTTTCAACCAAAAAAGACCAAAAGAAACCAAGAAGGGCATTATATAATCATAAAAGTTTCAATGCAACAAGAAGAGCGAATTATCCTAAATATGTATGCACACAATATAGGAGCACCCAGATACATAAAGTAAGTTCTTAACGACCTACAAAGAGACTTAGACTCCCACACAATAGTAGTGGGAGACTTTAACACCCTACTATCAATATTAGATAAATCAATGAGACAGAAAATTAACAAGGATATCCAGGACTTGAACTCAGATCTGGACCAAGCAAACTTAATAGACATCTACAGAACTCTCCACTCCAAATCTACAGAATATACATTTTTCTCAGCACCACATCACACCTACTCTAAAATTGACCACATAATTGTAAGTAAATCACTCCTCTGCAAATGCAAAAGAATGGAAATCGTAGCAGTCTCTCAGACCACAGTGCAATCAAATTAGAACTCAGGATTAAGAAACTAACTCAGAACCACACAACTTCATGGAAACTGAACAGCTGGCTCTTGAATGTTGACTGGATAAACAATGAAATGAAGGCAGAAATAAAGATATTCCTCGAAATCAATGAGAATGAAGACACAACGTACCAGAATCTCTGGGACATATTTAAAGCAGTGTCTAGAGGAAAATTTATAGCAATAAATGCCCTCATGAGAAGCAAGGAAAGATCTAAAATTGACACTCTACCATCAAAATTTAAAGAGAATGAAGATACAACATACTAGAATCTCTGGGAAATATTTAAAGCAGTGTCTAGAGGAAAATTTAAAGCAATAAATGCCCACATGAGAAGCAAGGAAAGATCTAAAATTAACACCCTATCATCAAAATTTAAAGAGCTAGAGGACCAAGATCAAAAAAAGTCAAAAGCAAGCAGATGTCAAGAAATAAGATCAGAGCAGAACTGAAGGAGATAGAGACACAAAAAACCCTTCAAAAAATCAATAAATCCAGGAGCTGGATTTTGAAAAGATCAACAAAATATACCACTAGCCAGATTAATAAAAAAGAAAAGAGAGAATAATCAAATTGATGCAATAAAAAAACAATAAATGGGGTATTACTATCGATTCCACAGAAATACAAACTCCCATCAGAGATTACTACAAACAATTCTATGCACATAAACCAGTAAACCTGGAAGAAATGGATAAATTCCTGTATGCTTGCACCCTCCCAAGCCTAAACCAGGAAGAAGTCGAAATCTTGAATAGACCAATAACAAGGGCTGAAGTTGAGGAAGGAATTAATAGCCTACCAACCAAAAAAAGCCCAGGTCCAGATGGGTTCATAGCCAAATTCTACTAGACATACAAAGAAGAACTAGTACCACTCCTTCTGAAGCTATTCCAAACAATCCAAAAAGAGGGAATCCTTCCCAAATCATTTTATGAGACCAATATCATCCTGATACCAAAACCCAGCAGAGACTCAACAAGAAAAGAAAACTTCAGGCCAATATCCATGATGAACATAGATGCAAAAATCTTCAATAAAATACTGGCAAACCAACTACAACAGCATATCAAAAAGCTTATCCATCACGATCAAGTGGGCTTCATCCCAGGGATGCAAGGCTGGTTCAACATACACAAGTCTATAAAGAGAATCCACCACATAAACAGAACCAAAGACATGAACCACATGATCATCTCAATAAATGTAGAGAAGGCCTTCAACAAAATTCAACAGCCCTTTATGCTAATAACTCTCAATAAACTAGGTATCGATGGAACGTATCTCAAAATAATAAAAGTTATTTATGACAAGCCCACAGCCAATATCATACTGAATGGGCAAAAACTGGAAGCTTTCCCTTTGAAATCTGGTAGTAGACAAGAATGCCTTCTCTCACCACTCCTATTCAATAAGGTATTGGAAGTTCTAGCCAGAGCAATCAGGCAAGAAAAAGAAATAAAGGGTATTCAATTAGGAAAGGAAGAAGTCAAATTGTCACTATTTGCAGATGATATTATTGCATATTTAGAAGACCCCATCACCTCAGCCCCAAATCTCCTTATGCTGATAAGCAACTTCAGCAAAGTCTCAGGATAAAAAATCAATGTGCAGAAATCACAAGCATTCCCATACACCAATGACAGACAAACAGCCAAATCATGAGCGAACTGCCATTCACAATTGCTACAAATAGAATAAAATACCTAGGGATACAACTAACAAGGGACGTTAAGGAACTCTTCAAGGAGAACTACAAACCACTGCCCAAGAAAATAAGAGAGGACACAAACAGATGGAAAAACATTCCATGCTCATGGTTAGGAAGAATCAATATTGTGAAAATGGCCATACTGCCCAAAGTAATTTATAGATTCAACACTATCCTCATCAAGCTACCCATAACACTCTTCACAGAATTGGAAAAAAACACCTTAAACTTCATATGGAACCAAAAAAGAGCCCACATTGCCAAGATAATCCTAAGCAAAAAGACAAAGCTGGAGGCATCACACTACCTGACTTCAAACTATACTGCAAGTCTACAGTAATCAAAATAGCATGGTACCGGTAACCAAAACAGAGATATAGACCAAGGGAACAGAACAGAGGCCTTGGAGGCAACATCACACATCTACAACCATCTGATCTTTGACAAACCTGACAAAAACAAGCAATGGGGAAAGGATTCCCTGTTTAATAAATAGTGTTGGGAGAACTGGCTAGCCATATGCAGAAAACAGAAACTGGACCCCTACCTGACACCTTACACTAAAATTAACTCCAGATGGATTAAAGATTTAAACTTAACACTTAACACCATAAAAACCCTAGAAGAAAACCTAGGTAATACCATTTAGGACACAGGCATAGGCAAGGATTTCATGATTAAAACACCAAAAGCAATGGCAACAAAAGCCAAAATAGACAAAGGGGATCAATTAAACTTAAGAGCTCCTGCACAGCAAGAGAAACTATCATTAGAGTGAACAGGAAATCAACAGAATGGAAAAAATTTTTGCAAGCTACCCATCTGACAAAGGGCTAATGTCCAAAGTCTACAAAGAAGTAGCATCAAAAAGTTAGCAAAGGAAATGAACAGACACTTCTCAAAGGAAGACATTTATGCAGCCAACAAACATGGAAAATTGCTCATCATCACTGGTCATTAGAGAAATGCAAATCAAAACCACACAGAGATACCATCTTACACCACTTAGAATGGTGATTATTAAAAAGTCTGGAGACAACAGATGCTGGAGAGGATGTGAAGAAATAGTAACACTTTTACACTGAGAGTGTAAATTAATTCAACCATTGTGGAAGACAGTGTGGCAATTACTCATGGACCTAGAACTATAAACACCATTTGACCCAGCAATCCCATTACTGGGTATATACTCAAAGGATTATAAATCATCCTATTATAAAGACACATGCACACTTATGTTCATTGTGGCACTGTTCACAATAGCAAACACCTGGAACCAACCCAAATGCCCATCGAAGATAGACTGGTTAAAGAAAATGTGGCATATATATACCATGGAATACTATGCAGCCAGAAAAATGGATAAGTTTATGTCCTATGCAGGGACATGGATGAAAGTGGAAACCATCATTCTCAGCAAACTGACACAGGAACAGAAAACCAAACACCACGTGTTCTCACTCATAAGTGGGTGTTGAACAATGAGAACACATGGACACAGGGAGGGGAACATCACACACTGGGACCTGATGGAGGGTTGGGGGTTATGAGAGGCATAGCTGAAGGTGGGATATTGGGGAGGGATAACATTAGGAAAAATACCTGATACAGGTGACGGGGGGTGGGGGGCATGGATGCAGCAAACCACCATGGCATGTGTATACCTATGTAACAATCCTGCATGATCTGCACATGTACCCCAGAACTTAAAGTATAATCTTTTTAAATCCCTCAGTTTTAGGTCCCTTTTGTGTTAGTCTGTTTGTGTTTCTATAAAGGAATACTTGAGACTGAGTAATTTATAAAGAAGTTCTATTTCATGACCCCTCAAGCTTTACAGGAAGTATGCTGCCAGCAACTGCTCTGGTGAGGGTTCAGGATTCTTACAGCTATTGGCAGAAGACAAAGGGAAAGCAGGCATATCACATGGGAAGAGAGTGAGCAAGAGAGAGACACCAGAATCTCTTAAACAACCAGCTCTGTGCAAACTAACCGAGTGAGAACTTACTACTGTGGGGAGAGCACCAAGCCATTCATGAGGAATCCACCCTCATGATGAAACACTTCTCACTAGGCTCTACCTCCAACACTGGGGAATGTCACATTTCAGCATGAGATTTGGAAGGGATAAACATCCAAACTGATATATATATATATATATATATATATATATATATATATCTCCAAACCATGTTATTGTACTCCTGGCTCCCCAAGTCTCATGTCCTTCTAACATTGCAAAATACAATAATTTCTTATCAACAGTTTCCCAAATTCTTAACTTTTTTTGACATCAAGTCCAGAGCCTCATCTGAGATTCAAGGCAAGTTCTTTTCAACTATGAGCTTGTGAGATTAACAATAAGTTATTTATTTCCAACATACAATGATGGCACCAGCATTGGGTTAACATCCCAATTCCAAACAAAGAAACTAGCCAAAAGAGAAAGGAAACAGGCACATATTCAAAACCCAGCAAGGCATACACTAAACCTTAGAGCTCCAACACAATCTGTGATTCCATGTTCCACATCCAGAGGATACTGGCTCGAGCAGTGGGCTCCCAAGGCATTGGGGAGCTCTGCCTCTGCCCCTGTGGCTGCTCTCAAAGGCTGGAGTTAAGTGTCTGCACTTTTCCAGGCCCAGGATGCATGCTGCAAGGGGTTCAACCATTCTTGACCCTGGAGGGTGGTGGTCTCCTTCCCACAGCTTCACAAGGACGTGCCCCAGTGGGGACTCTATGTTGGGGGTCCAACCCCGCATTGTCCCTCAGCACTACCCTAGCAGAGTGTCTCCACAGGAACTTCTCTCCTGTGGAAGGCTTCTGAAATCCAGGTGGTAGCTGAGAAGTCTCCTTCACTTTCATTCTGTGCACCTGCAGGCTCGACACCACAGGGAAGCTGCCAAGGCTTACAGCTTGCACCATCTGAAGCAGCAGCCTGAACTCTACCTGGGCCCCTTTGAGTTTAGGCTGAAGCCAGAGCTGTGAGGATGTGGGGAACAGCCTCTCAGCCTGGCACAGGGCAGTAGCACCCTGGAATTGCCCTACAAAACTGTTTCATCCTCCTAGGCCTCTAGGCCTGTGATAAGAGGAACTATTCTGAAGACTTCTGAAATGCTTTCCAGGCCCTTTTCCCATTGTCTTTAATATTAGCACCTTGCTGTCTTTCATTCATGCTAATTTCTCTAACACGTGGTTTCTCCACAGCCCACTTATATTCCTTTTTTGAAAATCCTTTTGCCTTTTCTAACACAAGGCCAGGCTGCACATTTTTCAAATGTTTACACATTGTTTCCTTTTTAATTATATGTTCCAAAATTGAAGTCATTTCTTAGTTCTCATGTTTATTCATGGGCTGTTAGAAGCAGCCACACTACATCTCGGACACTTTGCTGCTTAGAAATATCTTCTGCCAGGCACCTGAAATCATCACTCTTAAGTTTTACCTTCCATAAATCCCACTGTCCATCGACACAATGCAGCCAATTTTTTTTTTTGTTTTTGTTTTTTTTTGTTTTGCTAAGGCATGACATGGGCAACCTTTGCTCCATTTCCCAATAGCTTCATCATTTCCACCTAAGGACTTGTCAGCCTGGCCTTCACTGTCCATATTTTCTATCACCATTTTGCTTGCAACCATTTAACCAGTCTCTAAGAAATTCCAAAGTTTCCCTCATCTTCCTGTCCTCTTCTAAGTCCTGCAAAGTCTTCCAACTTCTGTCTGTTACCCAGTTCCAAATCCCCTTTCACATTTTCAGGTAACTTTTATTGAAATGCTCCACTCCTTAGCACCAATTTTCTGTGTTAGTTTATTGTGTTGCTCTAAAGGAATACCCAAGACTTAGTAATTTATAAAGAAAATAGTTAATATTTCAGCTTATGATTCTGCAGGCTTTACAGAAGGCATGATGCCAGCATCTGCTTCTGGTGAAGGCCTCAGAAGGCTTTCAATCATAGCGGAAGATGGAGGGGAAGCAGGCATATTACACAGTGAAAGAGCAAGCAAGGCTCGTTTTTTGTTTTTTTTTTTGGTTTTGTTTTGTTTTGTTTTTCTTTCTTTGAGATGGACTCTTGCTCTGTTGTCAGGCTAGAGCAATCTCGGCTCACTGCAACCTCCATCTCCCTACTTCAAGTGATTCTTCTGCTTCAGCCTCCTGAGTAGCTGGCACTACAGGCCTGCACCACCACTCCTGGCTGATTTTTGTATTTTTACTAGACATGGTGTTTCACCATATTGGCCAGGCAGGTCTCCAGCTCCTGACCTTGTGATCCACCCGTCTCAGCCTCTCAAAGTGCTGGGATTGCAGGCAAGAGCCAATGCACCCAGCCAATGCAAGGGTCTTTATAACAACCACCTCTTGTATGAACTAACATGGTAAGAACTCATTGCTGTAGGGAAGGCACAAAGCCATTCCTGAGGGATCCACCACCATTACCCAAACGCCTCCCATAAGGCCTACCTCCACTATTGGGAGTTACATTTCTAACTTGAGATTTGGAAGGGACAAATATCCAAACAATATCACCTTCATTTCCTCTTATGACATTTCCTTTTAGTGGCTAACTTCTCTGGTACTGTGACCCAAATTTACCTGGGCACTCTCAAAACAGCCCTCCAGATTTATCCATGCTACTGAAATAATGGAATTCCCATATTTTTTTTATGGAGGAAGATACCACTTTACAAAATTACAACCAATTTTCAAATTATCAACATAAAAATATCTAAACCAAATACTCGTAGCCAAATAATTAAATTTAAATGGCATTAAAAATTTATTAGCATTGGTGGAGTAAATCTAACAGCTATGTCTTTAAAACATAAGTGAAGTAAAATAATAGGCATGCCATGCAGTAATGGCCTTTTCAAACTTGTAATGATTGGTATTACAATTACTCTAGTTTGCCAAATATGGTCAGAAGAGATTGCAAGTGACATTTACAGGCATTAGTATGAGATGTAAAAGCACAACATTTTAGAAGCCATTAAGATGGTTCTGTATCCCCTTGAAAGTAATTATGAATCCCATCTGTAATATTTGTTGAGAAATATTATCTTGTTGAGAAACAGCTAAGTGGGAAGTCTGATCTCACTAAAATTTTGATTTTCTTTAACATCTCCATATGTGTATGTTGACAAACCATTATGTAATGTATAGGAGATTAATTAAATCCAATCTACTAACCATTTGTTGAGATTTGAAAATGCTGATCTCGTATGTTCCCTGGAGAATGAAAAAAGGCTTTTTTTTGTATTTAAGAAATATCTAATTCCTATTTTTCAGATATGCCTCAAAAAAAGCAAATTCACCAAATTTTTTGGCCACTGCTAGATAATATTATGTAAGCTCATTAAGAGGATGCTAAACATAAAGCTGAATAGAAAACAATGCTATTCAAATGCTTCAGATTTCCAGCCTGGAGAAGTAAAAGCTATTTTATAATAAACTAGAAATTAGCCCCTTTTGTCCCATATCATTGCTATCATTTGCAAGAGACATAGCCATTTAATGAAAATACATTATTCTGAATATTAATTTCCTATTATTATAAAATGTCAGGCCAGCAGAATTGTCAGCCTTGTCATCTTGTAATACTCCATGGTGTGAAAGAAAATTGGTCTCTAAAGGAAATTATTGAAGGAATACATCTATTTCAACAATTTTTAAAAATTTTTATCTCTATATAGCAAATTCATGTAAAATTATATAATTCTTCAGATTTATACTTTATTTCTAAAATAACTAAAATAAAACAGATTTGGGGGACTTTTATATATAAAATAAACTATAACTATATTTTATATTTATTATATATAAAATAAAACTATATATTTATTATATATAAAATAAAATATATTTTCTCTCCTAATGACACAAAATTGATACCCTAATTTATAAAAGCATACTAAATAACATAGACATTGCCTATGGTATCATTCTAATATAAAATATCTAAATTTATTATAAAAGTCTGCTTCACAATCATTTAACACTTTCTATCTTCCCACTGTAATACACATGGGGTACTCAATAGGCTATCCATCTCAACATGGACATTGAAGATTCAACAACATTACAGGATCTTGAAATAAATTCTCCTTTAAAACAGTGCATAAGTTTCTCAAAAAAGCCAGAGCAGCATGGCTAGCAAGGAAGAAGGGAAGAAAAACTTTGAGCCACTTGTTCCATGTGGGCTTGGCTTGGTGATAAAAGAACACTGATCTGAAAAGGGAATGGAATCTGTTTAGATAATGTTTTCCAAGTTGGCTAAAGCCAGTTATGTCTCTCTCCCCTCTAACATGTTATTCCCCATTTCTACTTCTCTGTATACCCTGTAAGCACCAATGATTTTTAGTTTGAAAGAAAGCTTAGTGTCTATTTCTGGGAATTGCAAGTTTGTTACTAATCAAATTAGAAATAGAGCATATCCATTTTAAATTTCTATAGAAAAGAGCATCAACAAAAACAGAAAAATCTAAGAAGCATTAAAAATATTTATCAGAACTTGACACGGCAGACACAAGAAGTATTCTCATTCATAAGTGGGTGTTGAACAGTAACACATGGACACAGGGAGAGGAACATTACACATGGAAGCCTGTCAGGGGTGGGAGGCTAGGGGAGGGATAGCGGAGTGGGGGTCGGAGGATTGGGGAGAGATAGCATTAGGAGAAATACTTAATATAGATGACCAAGGAATGGATGCAGCAAACTACCATGGCACATGTATACCTAGGTAACTAACCTGCACATTCTGCACATGTATCACAGAACTTAAAGTAAAACAAAAACAAAACAAAAAAATCCTTACTAATATTCTGCTTCTGAGGAATGGTTAGAATTTCTATATTCAGCAAAAAAAGAAGAAAAAAAGAACCAGATGGGAAAATTCTAAATAAGTAAAAATCGGTAGTATACTTAAAGAATACTTTACCATTATATAACAGACTGGTATAGAATTATTTAATATCAAGAAAACTATCAATATGTTAAATCGTGACCTATGTTCTTAATGTATTGCAAACGTCTGTTGTGTTGTGTGCTTTCTCCATGAAGGCACTATTCTAGGCACTAGAAATACTCATAAATAAAACAAGTATTATGACCTTGCCATGAAGCAGCTTATAGTTAGAGTCTAGCAGGATCAACTGAGAAAAATAAAATTATAATCTTATTGTCAGCTTAGTAATTTTTGGAAAGGAATTCAATAAGCCACAAAGTTATGTATGGTGTGTGCATGTGTGTGTGTGCATGTGTGTGCATGTGTATGTTTGTGTAAAAGGTGACACAGGTTAGCTGTGGAGGCCTATCATCACCATTATAATTTAATATTATTTTGAAATTCTGAATCTAAATTATAAATTAAGAATTTAAACTGAATAGAAGAATACTTTGATAAAGAAGAGGTAAAGTTACTATTAAACATTTGTATTCAATATAGCTAGTGTATAACCACAATAAATTCTTTATATAAATATTAAATACTAAATATATGCAAGTTAAATATGATCATTAAGAAAATAAAATTGAAATGGATACCACTTAAAAAAAGAATAAAATAATGAAATACTGAAATCTCTGGCAAATATTAAATTTAAAATTTACACTGTCCCTATGAAGAAAAAATGAAAGTTTCCACAGTAAGGTGTGGGGTTGAAGAGTGTTCCCCTAAAATTTATGTCTGCCTGAAACATCAGAATGCAATCTTCCTTTGGAAGTAGGGTATTTGCAGATGTTCTTATATAAGATGAAGTCATAGTGGTGGATTAGGGTGGGCCCTGAATCCAAGGACTGGTATCCTTATAGAAGGCCATGTGAAGGCACACATGGGGGAAGAAAGCCACATGACAATAGAGGTAAAGATTGGAATGATGCAGGTATAAGCCAATGAATGTCAAGGACTACCTGGAACCATGAGAAGTTAGAAAAACACAAGGAAGTGTTATTCCCTAGAGCCTTCAGAAGGCGCATAACCCCACCACCACCTTAATTTTGTACTGGTAGCCTCCAGAGAGTGAAAGAATAAATTTCTGTCGTTGAAAGACATACAGTTTGCGATACTCCGTTATGGCTGCCCTAGTAAACTAAGGCAATTAAAAATATATAAAATATTTTACAATGTCCAATAGTTCATCTATTATATGGAAATGTCAGTGCTACATGACAAAAGTATACTTCTGAGATCATATGACTCTTGATGATGAAATGTTTAGGAAAACAACATCCAACTCTATGGAGTATAAAATAATTACTATTGATGTTTTATTTCATACTGTCATTAATACTTGTCTTTGAATATACTGCATTAGCCATGGTTACAGAACAGGTGCTCACTGGCTGACAGATATTGGTTCTGAGTTGCCCCCTCTATTATAGTCTCTAAACCTGATCACAAAACATTTTGACTGAGAATTATTTTAACTCTGAGAGCTTTAGGGGAAAAAAACAATAATAATTGCTCCTACGGGAGTAATCTCTATCTGAAGACTTTTTAAAGTATTTTTTTATTAACTTAATCAGCATAATGTTGTCAAACCATTACCAAGAATAAAAAATTGACTTCTATGTATTGACTTTGGAGGCCAAAGTGAAGCTTACTGAGCTGGGAAGTGAATCAATGATATATTCTTCCTTGTGCATATGCACAACCTCAAGGTAAGCATGTCTCTTCAGCAGCATTCTAACCTTCTAGCACTTTAAAGAAAGACTGATGCACAATATTTGTTAAGTGCAAGCAATGAAAAAAACACTTTGCTTATTTAAATACATTCAACATGTAGCAAACCTTTCAGCTCTTAAACAGTATTAGACACATAAAATCAACAGCTTTTGATGGCTACCGGTATTCTGACTGAGGTTTGCTTTGACTCAATTATTGCTGAAATTGACTGCAGTTTATCAGTGAGTAAACAGTGTTATCATGGTTTGGAGCTAAGTAATTTGATCTTTTCTAAAAATTTATTCCTAATACTGTACTATTTTCTTTTATCTTTCTTGTTATTATCTTCACTGTCATCATAATCCTCATTCAACATCTATTACTTCAAGTTAGGCTAGTTGATAACTTTAACTGATATGGATATAATAATGTCTTGGTCCATCTGTACTGATACAAAAAATACCATAGAATAATTAAATAAACAATAGAAATTTGTTTCTTACAGTTCTGGAGCCTGAGAAGTCCCAGATCAAGGCACCATCAGGTTTGTATCTGGCAAGCGCCCCATCTCTCTGCTTTCAATATGGTGCCTCAAACGCTGTGTCCTCACATAGCTGAAAAGCAGAAGAGCAAAAAGAGCCTAGTTCACTCCAGCCCTTGGTAAAGCACTAATCTATTTCTGATGGCAGAGCCCTCATGAGAAAATTACCTCCCTAAAAGGCACCACCTCTTAATACCACTATAATGGAGATTAAGTTTCAACACCGGAATTCTGAAGGGCACTCAGATCATAGCAAATAGCGAATATAGATCTTACATTTGTTAAGGCAAAAAAAAAATGGAAAAATGGACTATTTCAATGCACTGTGGTATGTGATGGTACATGCCAGTATAGTCTGCCAACATAGTACAAAACAAGGGCACTTCACCTGTGTTTGCTGTCGATAATTTCATCAGGATAATTCCTGTTCCTCCCTGTTATTTCAGTTTAGTTAATATTCTGCTAAAGAGTCACACTGGAACTCCAGGGAAAGATAGAGTATGGGGCTTTGAAGAACCAAAGGAAATTTAATATGACTATGTGAAAGAAGAGAATGAAATTTAGTGTAGCTCAAGTACAGAGTTCAAACCTGAAAGTGGCAATAAATGAAGCAGGTGTTGCATTATTGGAGCTAGAGCATATATGGTCTTGTAAACTCTTCTATCATATGTATTTCTTCCCCCAAATGAAGCTAAGATTCTGCATGTTTCTTAGATTCTCTGTGCTCTCTTCTACTTCCACATGTACACATACTGGTTCCCCAAGCTACAGTAAACCTAGTCCCATCTTTGCCTGCATAATTTCAACCCATCTTTTAGGTCCCGTGTAGTATATCACTTCCTCAGGGAAATTTTAGAGTGACATACTGAATCCAAAGGTAGTCTGCAATAACCCACACTCTATATAATCTCTATTCCTTGAGTGTGGGCAAGTCCCACTAATATTATGGAATATTTCTCTAAGATTAGGTTACTGATCAGCTGTTTTTCTGTTAATTCAAAGGGATATTATCCAGGGTAGGCCTGACCTAGCCAGAGTAACACTTAAAAGAAGGTGAAGTATCAGAGAACTCTCCCTGCTGGCCTAGAAGAAAGCAAACAGTTACACTGTGAGCTGTCTTTACAGAAGGTCACAGGAAACCTCAGTCGTATAACCACTAGGAGCCGAATTCTGTCAGCAATTTTGATTAAGCTTGTAAAAGGGCCCCATATTAACCCATTTTCCTTCTGCTATAAAGAACTCCCCAAGACTGGGTAATTTATAAAGGAAAGAGATTTAACTGATTCACAATTCAGCATGGCTGAGGCGGCCTCAGAAAACTTACAATCATGGCAGAAGGCGAAGGGGAAGCAAGGCACCTTCTTCATAAGGCAGCAGGAAGGAGAAGTGGCAAGCAAAGGAGAAAGAGCTCCTTATAGAATGATCAGACCTCCTGAGAACTCACTCACTATCAGGAGAATGACATGGGGAAAAAACCACCCTCATGATTTATTTACCTCCACCTGGTCTCTCCCTTGGCACACAGGAATTATGAGTATTATAATTCAAGATGAGATGTGGGTGGGGACACAAAGCCTAACCATATCAGACTCTCAACTCCAAATGAGACTGCAACCCCAGCCAACATCTTGATTTCTGCCTTACAATACCTTAAGCAAAAAACCCAGTTGTGTCTAAACTCCTGAAAAAAATGAGAATTAAATTTATTGTTTATTTAAGTTGCTAAATATATAATTTTGATGCATCAATAGGAAACTAATAGACCTCTCAAACCCTCACTAAATGCTTTTCCTTACATATTACCAAAGCATTCTGTTCTTTCTGTTTTGTTCACCACTGCACCAAGTACTACACCTGGCCATAATATTCACTCAAAACATATTTATTAACCAAATGAGTCAGGGGGAACCAGTGAATAGTTTTAAGCATGAGAATGAAATGACCGTAAATACTCGGAACACTAATTATAATTACAAGCAAATTTGTACATAACCTGTTTCCAACGTAATTGTTAACTCCATCTCCCACCATTGGCAGACTTTTCAATCAGCCCTATGTATTTTAGACATTTGTCTGACACTTGTGTTTTTCTATGTGTGCCACTTCTCTGATAATTTATTCTTTTTTGTCTGTTTTCCTCATTTTCTTGTTTTGACTTGAAAAGCACTCATTCCCAAGTATTGCCCACCCTTAATGGACCCAGCTTGCTGTGGGATCAGTAAAGCCTAATCTTCAATTCTACTTTCCATGAGTGTCACCTTTGGTATTCAGAGAACAGAAATGCTCTCTCAGTGTTTCTCCCTGCAGTCCAGAATGATTCACACTGATACTTAGCTTTGAATTTTGGCAGAGAAAAATACTGTTTGTGCTTTTGGGTTTAGGATTGTCCACTCAGTAACAAGACACATCAATCTTGAAAGCCATTCAACTAGTTACTAAACAGAAAAGTACGTTTGCAGTATGGATTCAGGTATCCATCAGATGAGATTCTGAAAAGATGTTCTGATTCTGATGCTTTCTTATATGATTTTCAAAGACCAAACACATATTTCTGTTGCTTTCACATGAATGCCTTTTTGTTGCATGTGTTTTTGTTTTTACATAGCAAGTATACATTTAAACTTGAATGTTTGTGTATTATCATGAGTAAATTCAAGAATTGATTAAATCAGTCCCTTCTCTGCCTCCATTTTATGTACAGTGGAAAGCAATTTACTCCACAATGCCATCCCTCATTCTATTTCTCTTCACTAATCCTTTCTCTCCTTTTGTGATGTCTCAAACATAGCTGCAATAACCATTAAATGGGAAGCAAACCCTTGGGTGAGGGCTATTACTGACCTATAATTTCCTAAGAAGTAGTGGATCATGAGGTCCTTTTGAGCAAGCCACTTGAAAATGCACAAGAATGAGTGTATGTTATTAGTGAATAGAGCCCTTAGAGAGCCACTGTGGTGGCTTATATTATGACTCATTCTCTGTAATTTAATTCCAGAGCAATTATTGGTACTAGGCATCTAAAAATAAGAAATCTTTCCTCTTTCAGACTTATCTCTCTCCCTTTCTCTCGCTCTCCAATACAGATTCAAAACACAGGAGCTGAAAGAACTTATGAACAAATATGGATCTTCTTGTTATACTGTGGACACTGGGCTTTCTGTTGCTGGTTCTCTCCAGTAATAGGGATGTGTGGGGCAGAAGATATTGAGACAATTTACTAACTTATCCTGAGCACAGAATAAGCATGCAAATGGTTAAAGAAGTTAGAATTGTGTACATTTTAGTTGCTATATCATAAGTACTTAATTAAGCAAGAAAGCATAATAAAACACATTATTAAATATCCTATAATGATACACTCCCCAAAGATCTTTGTTCCTGATAACACAATCTTTGCCATAGAATTACTTTCCTTAATGATAAATTTAAGTTAATTTTACTATAAATATCTGTAGAATATTTACATATGTATAGAAGTTAAAATATGATCAATGAGAATATGAAGAATTACACATTTCTTTACTCAAACTTCTTAAAATATTTTTCTATTTAAAATATTGAATAGAAAATATTTTAAATGATTGAGAAATAAGATATTTAGATGCACATTTTACTAATTAAAAGACTGATTTTCAACATTCAGAAGAAAAGAGCTAATTTTTCCAGGACTGAAAATATTTTCTAGTTCGAAGCAGTTACAGTCAAAGCTAATAAAAGCAATTTTGATTTACGCTAAAAATCATCTAGCTAATTTATAAGCATAGTAGAACTCTGCATCTTCACTTTACATAAGCCATAATAAACCGGGATCAAAATGTGCTGAGTAAATGCCACAGAGGTCTTCATGTGCTCCATGATCGAGGAAGACTCAGGAGATAAAGTGGGTATTGTGTTCCTTGTGTAACTTCAATATATGCCACCAATTACCATAAGGCTGAAATTTTATAATTTTTTACTTTGAAAAAGCTTTGCATCCTTGAGTTTCTTACAAGGGTGGGCAAACACTGGAATTCATAAAGTCCATTTTGTTCAGGGAATGCTGGCAGAAGTCTGCTTACTACATTTTCTAATAAAAGTATATATATATATATACATATATATATAATGCTTTTATTGTATATACTTTTTATGTTTTTTAATATTAGTATAAAAGTATATATGTATATTAGTTGATATAAAGCTGAAATAAATTTACAGTTAATGGGTTTTAGATCAGCTCAATGGGTGTTTCAAAGCAAAGGAAAGGAAATCCTGTTGTATAATAATATTTATCTCTAAATAAAATTGCATTAACATAAGACTTAATGTCTAGAACTGTACCTGTTTGGTCATATGGTAAATCTATGTAAACTTTTTTTTTTTTTTGAGACAGAGCTTGGCTCTATTGCCCAGGCTGGAGTGTATGCAATGGTGTGATGATCTCAGCTCACTGCAATCTCCACCTCCCAGGTTCAAGCAACTCTTGTGCCTCAGCCTCCTCAGTAACTGGGATTACAAGAGTCCACCACCACATATGTTTATTTATTTCTCTCTAAATAAAATTGCTATGTGGTCCATGTAGATTTTTCAATTTTTTTAAAAATTAAGTTTTTACAAAAGAGTTTAAGATGAAGGAAAATTATGTTGTTTGTGGTATTTTTCAAAATATACATATTTTGAAAAGTAAAAGCCTGACATTACTGACAAGTTATGGGGAAGATGCTGAAGAAATCTGCTTCATCTATTGTTCAAATGCAAAACCACACAGCTACTTTGAAAGACAGTCTGGCAGTTTCTTTCAAAGGTTTACATAGGTCGGTCACAGCGGCAAAAGCTTGTACTCTGAACACTCTGGAAGGATGAGACGAGTGGATCAGCTGAGACCAAGAGTTTTAGACCAGACTGGCCAACATGATGAAACCCTGTCTCTACAAAAAAAAAATACCAAAAGAAGTCAGGCGTGATACCAAAAGAATTACAGCGCATGTCTGTAATCCCAGCTATTTGGGAGGCTGAGGCACAAGAATAGTTTGAATCAGGAAAGTGGAGGTTGCAGTGAGCTGGAATCACACCACTGCATTCCAGCCACAGCAACAGAGCAAAACTCTGTCTCAAAAAAAAAAAAATAGTTTACATAAATTTATCATATGAACGAACAATCACAGTCCTATTCATTAACTCAAATGAAAACTTATGTTAATACAAACACCCATATGTGAATTCTTATAGCAGCTTTTTTCATAATTGACCACACTTGGAAATAAGAGTGTTCCTCAACTGGAAAATGTATATGCAAATTCAGACAGTTCAATCCAATGGAATAAGTTTCTTCAATAACAAATGAATTACCTATTGATACATGCAGCAACATAAATAGATCTCAAGTTCCTTATGCTATATGAAAGAAGGCAGGCTCAAAAGTGCATTATTTGATATACGACATTCTTGCAAAGATAAAACTACCAAGATTTAAAAGAAAAATACACAGACCAGTGGTTGCTATGGGTAGGGGAGGAGAAAGGTGTTGTTGACTTGTTGACTTGAAAAGGAAATGGGGCCTGGGTGTGCTGGATCACACCTGTAATCCCAGCACTTTGGCAAGGTAAGAAGATCACTTGAGGCCAGGACTTCAAGACCAGCCTGGTCAACATGCTGATACCCCAACTCTACTAAAAATAGTATGGTGGCATGTGTGTGTAATCCCAGCTATCCTGGAGGCTGAGGTAGGAGAATAGCTTGAACCCAGGAGGTGGAGGTTGCAGTGAGCTGAGATCTTATCACTGCACTCCAGCCTGGGAGACAGAGCAAGACTCTGCCTTTGAAAAAAAAAAAAGGGGTGGGGATGGAAATTTTGCATGTCAAGGTGTTGTGTTATTCTATACCTTGATTGTAATGGTGGTTATGCAATTTTATGGAATTGCCATAGGTCACAGGACTGCACGCTAAACAAGGTATACTTTACTGTATAAATATTATATTTTAATAAAAGCATAAGAAACCTACATCTTATGGTAAAAATATTAATAAAATTCAGTGGGATTTAGTATATTCATAGCATTGCACAACTATCACTGCAATTTTAAAATATTATCCTCTGCCCCTCAAAAAATCATGCCAACTCCTAGCCCTTTGGAACCACTAATCCTTTTGTCTATGAATTCTCCTATTTTTTACATTTTATATAAACAGAAATAAACAATATGTGGTATTTTGTGACTGGCTTAAAATCATGTTTCAAAAGGCCATTTATATTGTAGCAAATAACAGCACCTAACTCCTTTTATTGATGAATAATACTTCATTATATGGATATACTGTTTTTGTTTAGTCATTTATCAGTTAATGGGCATTTGAATTGTTTCCACTTTTTGGCACTTATGAATAATGCTGTTATCAAGATTCAGGTACAAGTTTTCAGTGTGGACATAACTTTTCAAATATCAGGTATATATCTAGGAGTAAAATTTTTAGGTTATATGGTAATTCTATTTTTAAACTTTTAAGAAATTATCATTCTAAATGGCATTCCAAAGGTTTTCTAAAGCTACATTCCAAAGCTGAATGTACCATTTTATGTTCCCACCAGCAGTGTGACTTCCAATTTTTCTACATCTTTTTCAACGTTTGTTATTATGTCTTTTTGGTTATAGTCATCCTAGTGGGTCTTAAATGGTATCTCATTTTTGTTTTGAGTTGCATTTTTCTAACAACTAATGAGGCTTTATTTTTAAATTACAAAATACTACTTTTTACAAAGGATTTATATGCTAGAGTTTTAAGAACTTAAATATCTGTCTAAATCATGTACACCGACATCACAGGACCTAAGCTCAACCAAGTCTTTCTATAGTTAATGCTTGAATTCCTTTTCCTCTTTACTAGAATGGAATACGGAATAAAAGTCTTAAAAACTGTACTTGCTGCTACTGTTAATAAATCCCAGGCAAGATGAAACTTTGTGTGTAGATTAAATGGTTAATTTTTTATCCACCATTAGAAACTCAAATTTGCAAAGAGTATTTTTGTCTCTCCATCTGTACTTTATAAAAAGAAAATGCTTATTTGATATCCTTATAATATAGAGTAACACCTTCTTCATTGTTAATGATGTTGTGCTTCCCTTCAAGCTTGTTCATTGGGTCCCTCCTTCTCCCCACTACCATGAGGACCTTGAATAGGGATGGGCACTCCGTTTTAAGAGCATGATTTGCAAACTTTCTTTAAATGTGTAACTATTAGACATTTTGAATTTTCTCTATAGATATCTATACATGTTATACGTATACCACTATCAACTTTATTTTAAACATTACTGAAGCTTAATTTTTCTTTTATTTTTCCTAGCTTTCTTGGAGGTATGATGAACAAAAATGTATGCAATTGGGATATAAAATGTAATGTTTTGATATATGTATACTTTGTGAAATAATTACCACAATTAAGCTAATTAATATAGCCATCACCTCACATAAGTTGTCATTATGCATGTGTGTTTGTGTGTGTGTGTGTGTGTGTGTGTGTTGAGCACACGAGGTCTACTTTTTTTAAGCAAATTTCAAATATACAATACATTTCTAATTAGCTAACAATCCTAAAACATGTATAGAATCACAAAAAAAATCCTGAATAGCTAAAACAATTTTGAGCAAGAAGAACAAATGTGGAGGCCTCACATTTCCTAATTTCAAAATATACCACAAAGCTACAGTAATCAAAACCATGTGGCATTAGCATAAAAATCAATAAATAGACCAATGGAACAAAAGAGAGAATCCATAAATTAAACTCACTTATATACAACAAATTCATCTATGACACTGACAGCAGGGACACTAATTGGGAAAAAGGTTAGTCATTTAATGGTTTTTTGAAAACTGGATATCCACATGCAGAAGAATGACAATGGATCCTTTTCTCACATCATTTATAAAAATCAATTCAAAAGGGATTGAAGAATTATGTAAGACTTGACACTATTAAACTCTTACAAGAAAACATAGGAGGAAAGGTCTTACACATTGGTCCCTGTAGTTTTGTTTTGTTTTGTTTTGTTTTAGATTTGACCTTCAAAACACAGGCAATGAAAGCAAAACAAGTGGAGTACATCAAACTAAAATGTTCACGCACAGCAAAGGAAACATCAATCAAAGGAAAAAGCAACCTACCCAATAGTAGAAAATATTTGTAAACCATATGTCTGATAAGAGGTTACTATCCAAAATATATAAGAAACTCATACAACTAAATAACAAAAATATATATTCCAATTAAAAAATGGGAAAAGTATCTGAAAGGACATTTTTTTTTCAAAACAGACATACAAATGAACAACACGGATATAAAAATGTGCTCAACATCACTAATCACCAGAAAATGCAAATCAAAATCATGGGCTATGTCTTTACATATGTTAAGATGGCCATTTTCCTTTTAATTTGTTTATTCTTTTTCAAAAAATATATTTTTTATTGTACTTTAGATTCTGGGGTACATATGCAGATCATGCAGAATTGCTGCATGGGTACATACATGGCAATCAAAAAAAAAAGAATAAACAAATTAAAAGTTAAAAAAAAAGATGGCTACTTTTCAAAAGACAAAAGATAACATTGGCAACAATATGAAACAAAGGAAATGTTTATACACTATTGGAAAGAATGATAATTTGTACAACTATCATGGAAAACAGTATGCAGGTTTCCCCAGAATTTAAAAAATAACCACATGATCCAACAAACTCACTTTTGGATATACATCCAAAGGAATAAATTACCATCTCAATGAGATATTTGCACTCTCATGTTCATTGCAGCATTATTTGCAACAGCTAAGATATGGAGGTGTTATACATCTGACAACAGATTAATACATTTTAAAAATGTGACATAGATACATACAAACACACTCAATGAAATATTACTGATTCCTAGAAAAAAGAAAATCCTGACTTTTTCTACAACTTGGATGAATCTTGAAGACATTATACTGAATGAAATAACCAGGCACACAATAGCAGATATTGTGTGATCTCACATGTAGAATCTTAAAAGTGAAAGAGGAAGTATTGGTGAAAGGGTACAAACTTTCAGTTATAATGATGAAAAAGTACTGGAGACAATATACAGCATGATGACTAGTTTAAAATATTTTACTTTTTATCAGCAAAATAATACACTGAATTAAGTAAATTTGTTAATTAGTGATGAAAAATAGTACTTACTGTAAATTCAACAATCCACCGTAAATACAATTAGTATTTGCCATATTCCTGGTCATATTTCTATGTATGTTTGTAATTTTGTATAATGTGCAAACTTTTATACTCCTTGTTTTCCCTTAACATGAACTCATGACAAGTCAGAAGTGATTATTCTTACATGAAGTTCTGCCTAGCTGGTAATTAGAACTCCAAATGTTTGCATGGAGTTAGTTGCATCATTATATTGTAGTTTACTGAGCTCTTTTTCCATTGTTGAAGATCTTCAACACTTAAGTGTTTTAATTAAAAATTGTCACCATGCTATCTTCAGAAACCAACGATACCTGATCACATTGCCATGCTTTATTTTGAAAAAAAAAAAAAAAAAAAGGTTAGATAAGCCTAAATACAGAGGTAGGTTAAATAATTAAAGGCCTACATAATAAAACAACAATAAATCATAGAAAACAATTTATAGTTAATGAAGGACAACTCAAGGAAGTTTCCAAGATATTCTCTATAACTTTTATGTACATTAATAACTGATCTTTTAGGTCTTTAATTAGTTATTTATCTTCGCATTCTATGTAACTAATGGAAATTCAAATTGTACCAACAAACATACTCTTTGCACTATAATTTTCTTCCTATGTCAATATATCTTTTTTCTAATTATTGCATAATATTTTCTCATACATATCTATATACTTGTTGGGCTGAAAAATGAATTTTATGTCACATGGTTAATTCTGGAGGCTAAGAATTCTTTGACTTATCTGAAGTTATTCATGTAGTTAGGGCAGTTTCAGTTTTCCTGATTCTACCTCCAGAGCTTTTTAAAATTACACTTGGCTATATAATAGTAGCATTAGAACCAGCGGTATTGGTAGTAATAGTGATGGTAGTAATGGTAGTAGTAAAGCAGCTAGCTTTTCTGGATCTCTTTTTATGTTACATGTTATGAGCAACTTTGTAAAATTTTAACATACATTAATTGATTTAATCTTTACATCCCACCCACAGACAACAATCCACTTTTAACTCCAGATGATAAAGTTAATAATCAGAAGCCATATGGTTAATAAGTAGTAAATCTCACACTCAAACTCCAGACTGTACAAATTGAGAGCTTAAAAGAAGTTTCATGATACTAATAATGAAGAATTTAATAAGAATGGAGTATTTAACATACTATTTATAGATAACTATTTAATATTAATATTTGACTTGTAATGATAAAAATAGATATGACAATGACTTTTTATACAAAGAGTGCCTTAAATTTATCTGAATATTATATTAAACATAATTTGTCATGTACCCTTATGTATGCAAATATGCTCATTTTCATATATAATACAGGCAGTTCATTAAATAAATTCATTAAATAAAATTCAGATTTCAAAAATTTTAGTTTTGGATTTTGTATATACTAACAATGAACAAGTGGAATAGGAAACTAAAATAAATTATAATTTACATTAGCAATGAAAAGCTAAAATACTTCATTATATATCCAACAAAATATGTACAAGATCTACAGGAGGAAAACTACAACATTCTGTTAAAATATATCAAACAAGAGCTAAATAAATTTAAAATGTTTTGCCCTATTCCAAGCAAAATTTTACCAAGTTATTTGGTGGATGTTGACAAACGGATTCTAAAGTTTATATGAAGAGGTGAAATAACCTAACCTAGGTTAGCCTAACTGACTCCATCTTAGCTGCAAACCTGACAAGCTCTCTCAAGCCTCTCCCTCCCTGCTGCAGCCCCTCAGGTGCATTAGTGGGTCATGCTGCATTCAAAGCTTTGAACCGTTAAGAGTGGTTCACACTGTTCACAGTACCTGTAACCCTTGTAACTGCATTGTGCTTGGCAAGTCTACCTGCTATTGTGAATACCATCCTTGGTAACTGATTGTGTGGAAAGTTCTCCCTGCTACCCTCCTTAATGATTGTATGGAAATACCGTTAGCAACCAACAATCCTGGGAACCTCCTGCCCCCTCGTTGCCAGCTTCCTTGTCTAACTTTCTTTTTCTGATTCTGTAAAATTCCGCCTCAGCTAGGCTCCCCCTCCCCTACCTAAATCAAGGTATAAAGGGAAATCAAGCTCCTTCCTCAGGGTCAAGAGATTTTGAGTATAAGCTGACTCTTGGTCACCAGCTAATATAAAGGACTCTTAATTTGGAACTCAGAATGTGATGCATTTCCTTCTAACTTGCTAGGTTATTACAGAAGCAAAATCCCAAAGCGGCCAACTCAATACTGAAAGACAACAAAGTCTGAGGACTATAACCACCCAACATCAAGAATTATTATAAAGCAACAGTATTCAAGACAGCATGGTATGGGCAAAAGCAGAAAAATAGACCAATAGACATATAAATATTTCAATATTTCTTTATTTCAGATCCAATCCACTGATCTGAGACAAGGGAACACAGGTAAAACAATAGAATAAAGATTGTCTTTTCAACAAATGTTGCTGGAACAGCTGTATATTCACATGCAAAAAAAAAAAAAAGGAATCTAGACACAAACCCTACATGGCTTCACAAAAATTAATTAAATATGGATCAGAGACCTAAAGGTAAAATGTAATGCTATAAAATTTCTAGTGGAAAACATAGGAGAAAACCTCAGTTACCTTGGGTATGATGATAACTTTTTATATACAACACCAAAGGCATGATCTGTGAAAGAGCTAATCAGATGGACCTCAGTCAAATTAGAAACTTCTGCTTTTGTTTCTCAAACCTCGTTGTGTATCACAATCCCTCAGGAGTTTGTTGCAAATATTCGTAGGCCTCCTCTCCAGAAAAACAAAACAAAACAAACAACAACAAAAGACCAACTTCTCTATAAAAGACAATGTTGAAGAGAATGAAAAGATACAGACTGGGAGAAAGTAGTTAAAAAGACATCTCTGATAAAGAACCATTATCTAAAATACATAAAGAACTATTAAAACTTGATAAGAACACAGGCAACCTGATTTTTAAAAGGGCGAAAGACCTGAACAAACATCTCACCAAAGAAGACATACAGATGGCAATTAAGCATATGAAAAGATATTCAACATTATATGCCATCATTATATTTGTAAATTAAAAGAACAATTTGTTACTAATAGAATGGCTAAAATCCGGAATACTGACAACACTAAATCCTGGTTAGGTGTGGAACAACAAGAATTCTCACTCGCTGTTGATGGACATGCAGACTATAATAAAGCCATTTCTGAAGACAGTTTGGAAATTTCTTACAAGACTAAACATACTCTTACCATACTGTTATCTTACTTCCCAAGGAGTTGAAAACTTATTTACATACAAAACCTGCACAGAGTTTAGACCAGCTTTATACATAGTTTATTAAAACTTGGAAGCAACTAAGACGTCCTTCAGTATGCAAATGAATAAATAAACAGTAGTACATCCAGATAATGAAGTATCATTAAGCACTAAAAGGAAATGAACTATTAACCCATGAAAAGACATGGAGTAAACTTAAATTCACATTACTAAGTGAAAGAAGCCAATGTGAAAAGGCTACATACTATATGATTGTTAACAACTGACATGCTTGAAAAGTCAAAATTATGGAAACAGTAAAAAGATCAATGATTGCCTGGGGTTAGGGGAGAGGGAGAAGTCAAAGGGCAAAGTACACAGGATTTTTAGGTCAATGAAAATTATGGTGGATGCATGTCATTATTACATTTATCCAAACCCATGAAATAGACAATACTAAGAGTGGACCCCAATGTAAACTACAAACTTTGAGTGATCATAATGTGTCAATATAACTTCAATTATAATAAAATTGTCACTGTGATTGGGGATATTGATAATGAGGAGACCATGTATAATTAGGGACATGGGTCTATGCGATTTCTCTGTACTTTTCTCTGTTTTGTTGTTACCTCAAAACTGTTCTTAAAAATATTTTGTTTTTTAAATTAGGATTACAAGGTACTTTATATATAGATCACTCTCATATAGAAGGTATGTCCCCTTAAAGTTTATAGAAAACTATTGAAACTGTAGTAGTGCAACCAGTGATCACAATAAATGTACATGCATAAAAACTTGCTGTTGAATCACTACCAAAAATTTTTCCTCGTCTAGGGATATTGAACTATGTATAACTGTCCAATAGCAAGTGCTAAGACTTGTACACTAAATTCCTAATTGGCCTTTTTGTTATAAGTTAACTATCAGTATATGATTTCATATCAGGTAGCCATCTAAAAATAGTAAATTTGTTTTTACTTCCCATCCTGTAGCCTTCACTGCCCCCTCACATGCTTAGCTCTTGCCAGGCTTTTCAGAGGTGTCTGTGATTCTCAGAAGAGCCTCTTAATTCTTGGCTAATCTTGCCTCTATGTCTTGCAGGTCTGTTGCCTCATTTATCTTCTTTCTCACTGGAGTTGTACAACCAAGAACTATCATGCCCACCAATAAATCTACCCATAATTGTTTTAAGAGCTGGAACTCAGCTTCCACTTCCCACAAAGTCCATTTCATTCTCACTGTCTCCTGGGGGAAGCATGAAGAGGAATGTATTCAGGAATTTACCGAACCAGAAGCATGTCAATTTTTTTCTCTCCAAAGCCATAAAATGTGAAATGCAACTTCTAAACCCCTTATGCCTATGATTAGAAATTAGAGATTAATAAGGATTGACATTGAAATTTTGCAAAGAATCTCTAATTATATCTGAACAAATGAACAGGAGGAAAAATTTTGAAAGAGGCCAATTGGTTATGATGCCAGTCAAATCTTTCTTAAAATTACACAGAAATGTTTCCCATTTCATTTTCCAGAGGTAATGAAAAATATGCTCTGCTGGAAAGAAAGCAAATGACAGTACATAAGCAGGTTTCCAATCTACTATTTGCATTGTGACACCCACACACACTCCACTCTGATCATGTTTTTATATTTTTGATTGGAATGAACTGTTATTAAATGTGAAAAGGCTGAAATGCATGAATAATAGCTATTAATTACCACAATTTATTAAATGAATAAAGGCAGCTGGGACCTTAGTTTGTCCCTGACACTACACAGATGAAGCTGTAAATGAACAGTACACACAAAAAGGTTATTTCTAGTTGTTTTGCAGTGCTTCGCTTAAATCTTAAGTTTTTCTTTGTAGTCATATTGTGATTGTTTATTATCATAACTCTCCATCCCCAGAAATCTTGCCAATGTCCCAGGTACTAATGAATACTGAAAGCTCAAGTGATCTTTAATTCCCGCTGTTCCCTAATTGAACATCCTATTCAGGAAGAATAGGGCAGTATGAAGAATGGGCAGAGGAAAAAAAAAGCTAGGCAAATGCCTCCCCAATTTTACTTTTTAAAATGGCAGTAGTAAATGGCTGAGGCATCAAATGATGCAACAAGGTGGCTAAAATATTTCAGAGCAGAAAAGTGTTTCTTTCACACTTGTGTATTAGCCCTAATACAGTAATGCTTTATGATAATTTGATAGCTCTTTGTTAGGCAAGGACAGTACCTTACTCCTTTGGCTACTGGTCCTGACTGTAAGTGAAAATAAGCATTTTGGCTGTCATTGTGATCCATCTTATCAACTACAATGAATGAAAACAGTTTGAGGTACAAAAAGATTTTACTTCTTTTTGTACAAGTCTACCTGGATTGTCTGATTTAAAATTGGACAAGGTTTTTCTAAAAACTCTCCCACCACCATTTGTACAGATATAGACTAAAATTAAGTATCTCTCACTTCTGGCATCTATGATGACACTCAATTCTCCTCTGAATCTATCAGTTACCAAATTATTTCATAAATGTGTTGTTTCCTGAATTTTCTATAAAATTTTGGTGTTACCTAAGATTCTGTCTCAGCATTTTTTCCTATTCATATTGCCTTTCTTCTTATTCATTTTTTCCCTTTTTCTCTTCTTTCTAACTATATAATAGCAAATGCAGAAGAACTGAGATAGTTTTAAAGGGAATTTGTAGAATTCAAGTCTAAGCATTTGAAATTATCTGCTACATCTCTCAAGAAATATTTAATAATTATTGGGAAATACAGGGTGAGGGGTGAGTTTTACTTGGCAAACATTTGGGAGTGAACACTGTAGAGCTGATGTCTAAAGTTGTAGGGTGCTGTGACTTTTGTGAGGGAGAACTTAGGACTACACTTATTAATGTAAATAAAGAAGGAAGGTGAACAAAAACTAGGACAGGATTGCAAGCATTCTCTTTGTAACTTCATACATTTTATTTTTATTTTCTGGGTGTGTTACAATGGCAAACAGTGTAGGATTAAGTTTTCTTGGAGAGGAACATTTTAACGTAGTCACAATTATTGTAGGTAACAAACGAGAAATCAACATGGTATAGCCAGAGGCTACAAACCTCAGCAACTCTATCAAAAGCTACAAATGCAATGAGGAAGATGTAGCTGAAAACAGCTCCATGATGGCAACTGGCGTTAAATCAAACAAAAATGTTATTTCAAAACCAAATATGGAAAGGATTTGATTCTCTCCAAACTTAAGGCTCATAGCTAAGGGAAGAAACCAGAGAAGAGAAGCTAAGAAAGATGTCCAGAAAATGAGATCTAGAGTCAACACCAAGTAAAATGAAGTATGAATTCAGGTTTACTGTGTCCACAGAATCATTCATTCAGGTGTCCCAGTTTCTCTTTACTAGTTTTTAAAGAGATTCGCTCCCTCTGAATGGGAGGAGAAAATGAATTATAGCTATGTGGTGAGCAGAAAAACTCATATTCTATTTAATTAACTTGTCCCATATACCAGGATAGAGTAGAAGATGCACTAAAGAAAATGTCACCGATAGATCAAACATGTTACTTTCATTCAAGTTAGCTATTGAAGGTATTCTGAGTTTACTCGTTTTACATATGTTCTTCTAATAGCAAGCAAGCAATAATTGCATTGATTCATTCAATATGTTCAATTAATGAATGAGACTTCATATAATTTCATCACAGCATTTTAATATAAAATATTATAAGTAAAAATTATAATAACACCTCATTTGGCAAATTGGTAATTTATAGCCTTTCTTCATTGTACTGTGAAACAAAGTGTGTTTTAGAAGATATCCACAATCCATGTGTGATGCTTGTAGTCACACATTATACTAATAAATGGGGGAAAATAGCAGAAAGGATGAATGAGGAAATAAAACAGCTAAAAGATAACAAACAATGTAAAATTTTAAACAACATTTGCGTACTTTTTTCCTTTTCTTACCTTAAGGAATTTTTACGGAGCTCATTTACATTTTAAAAAAAATACAATAATTAAATCCTATGTACCTGTTTGATGTGTTTAAAAAATATTTAGAATGTGATGAATCAGTAACCAGGACAGCCTATACCAGTCACTTGATACAGTGATAAATTAGTGCTCTGTATTAGCCCATTTTCAAACTGCTATAAAGATACTACCTGAGACTGGGTAATTTATAAATAAAGGTTTAATTGATTCCCAGTTCTGCATGGCTGGGGCAGCAACAGGAAACTTACAATTATGATGGAAGGCAAAGAGGAAGCAAGGTACGTCTTACATGGCAGCAGGAGAGAGAGCACGAGCAAGGAAGTGCCACACTTAAAACTACCAGCTCTTGTGAAAACTCCCTCACTATCAGAACAGCATGAAGGAATGCACACCTGTGATCCAATCACCTCCTACCAGGTTCCTCCCCTGACATGTGGGGATTACAATTGAAAATTAAATTTGGGTGGGGACACAGAGCCAAACTATATTATGCTTCATTCAGTTACAAAATAATCCAGACTCTACACAACGGAGAAAAGGGGTTGCATGCCTCAGTGAGGGGAGTCAGGTACATTTCTCTTCTATTATTTTTCTTTTATCAACCACATATTACCCTTGCTTTATTATTAAGTATACATTTTCTGTGTAAATTTGGGAATATAAAAATGGAAACAAATATCATGTTTACATGGATCATTTAAAAAATACTTACCTGTCAGTATGATTTTATCACACATATTTTCAGGTTTTTGTTTTCAATCTTTTAAGATTTTTATATTTATTTATTTATTATTTATTTATTTTTCAGGCAGGTTCTTACTCTGTTGCCCAAGCTGAAGTGCAGTAGTTCAAACATAGCTCACTGCAACCTTGAACTCCTGGGCTCAAGTGATCCTCTCACCTCAGCCTCTCAAGTAGCTGAGATTACAGGCATGCACCACCATGCCTGGCTAATTTTTTTAAAGTTATTTTTAGCAGAGAGGAATTCTCACTATGTTGCCCAGGCTGGTGACAGACTCTTGGGCTCAAGGTATCCTCCCACCTGGGCCTCTCAAAGCGCCACCAGGCCCAGTCAAAGATTTTTTAAAACACTGTCTGGTGTTAGTGAAGGTGATTAATGAGGAGGCAGAAAACAGCCCCTTGACGTGTTAGGGCAATGCATTATCATGAATTATCTATTTGATGATACATTTATTTAGAGCAGTGCAATGCCAAGTTTTTCACTCACATGTACTGTTAATTCCTTTCTAATGCATGTATTAGCAGCCCAATAGATGGATTCAGAGACTTAATTAAATTTCTCAAGCATTTTAGTGAAATTAGAAAGAATTTCAGAGATTCTGACTTTGATTAGAGAGCTAGAATGCCTTATACATTCAAAAGCCAAAGTGAGTAGTATTTGCTTTCACATCAAACCCATTTTTAAATTTTGGGATATTTCTGAGATTAGAGAAAATGTTACTTTTCTGAGCTTATCCACTGACTCACCATGGGTGCCAGACTCCCTTTAGATTCCCAGGAGTCCCCACAAGGAAAGGGGAAGGGACAAAGATGCTCCTCCACTACTGAGAACAATGACCATTGTCTGTGACGCCTGGGACTTGCTGGTTGCTGTGTTCAATTTCTACTGTGATTATTGCCTAATTGTTAAACAGGGCAAATAGAAACAAAAAAGCTGTCTAACTCAACTTTCCATTTTTTTATCACTTGGTGATGGTATTGTGAATACCAATCTTTCAGCTGACAAATCCAAATAATTTGAAAGATTTGCATTACATTATGTATGGCACATAGTAAGTGGTGAACACATGCTTAAGATATTCATCGTTCCTACTGCACACCCACAAAAGAAAAAAAAAACCTTTTTTAAGCAAAGGCAAACTTTTTGTCAGTATCATCACGAAAACTGTCAACTCTTATTTAAGAGTAGAAGTGTATCAAAATGCTCAATGGCTCCTGGGAGATTATAGCATCTGTAACCAAATAACCTGGAGCTTCATGAATGGATACTTTTAGCACAGCTCCACATAGTTCCTAGATGCAAGACTCAAAGGAAGATGGTGGGTGGACAAAAATTCTAACTTCCAGATCATGGTTCCACACATAGACAGTATGACTACAGGAACATCTTTCATGCAACATGGACAATTATTTCACTTGTGCTGACATTTTATCACTTATGTGTTAGAAGTCAAAATCCTAACTTTATTAATCACATATCAATTTGAGATGAATGAAAGTATGCTTGAAAGTATTTATAACGAATCAATGTAACTTAAATCTATCATAAGATGCCATTTTTATTAAATGGATTGGCAAGGATCAAAAAGCCTTATAATATACCATGTGGATAAGGGTGCAGGGCATACTTACATATTATCAGTAGAAAAATAAATTGGTGTAACACTGAATCATTAAATAGATAAATACATATATGTTAACCTTTAACTTCTAGGAATCTATCTTACTGGCATGTTCACATATAATGTAATTACATATGTGTAAGTGAAATCATGGCAGGTGGGCTTTTTTGTAATATCAAAAGTTTAGATAGGAAGAAATGCCTATTAATATAAAGTATTTTTATGGAATGTTTACATGAAGAAATACAATACATAAATGAAAGTCATTTTATATGCACTGCTACAAGAAAAAATCTCCAAATATTTAAAGTGAATAAAGCAAATGGCTGGAATATATATTACATCCTTCAAATTTGATATAATAAAGAAAAACTATACACACTGAAAGATGTGTGTTTATACATGTATATATAACATATACATATATGTAAATATATACATATATATGTAAATAAATACACAAGAAAACACAAGAAACAACTAATAGTAGTTGATTTTTTGTGTAGGGAACTAAAACTTTGGGAGACAGGAGAGGGAGAAATAATATTATACTTTTTGAATTTTGTACAATATACTAAAGTTCTTTATCAAAAATAACTTACAATGTACATTATTCAGGTGATGGGTACACTAAAACCCCAGACTTTATCACTACAAAATATATCTATGTAACACAACTGCACTTGTACCCCTAAATTCATAAAAATAAACAAAATGAAAAAGCAAAGAAAAATACATCATTTATTAATACTATTGGTATGGGGCACAGAACTAGGAACAGAAAACAATTTTATTGTCTTCCCTCCTTCCTTGTCTTAACTATTAGTTTGCCCAATATAAAAGGAAAATGAGCACTTCTGTTAAGTATTTCATATGGGTTAGGCTCTCTTGGGCCCTGCAATATAAAAAATTACTTTAAATTTGATTTGGGGTCTAAAATGCTAGACTTAATGAATTCCATACTTTTCTTAAATGGTTCTGTAAGTAGTATACTAAAATCTGGGGTGAAGCTTGGAAAATCAATGCTTCTGGGCATTCTATGTTCTATTCTCATTTCTATAAAGGAAGTTGCCAGGGCTTGCAAACACAGTGTTTGCTTCTTGGTTTAATATTGTGCTCCTGTTTGTTTTCACATTATACATGTGTATATATGCTTTAAAATTGTATTACAGAATTTGGCAGCAAACTGGTTTACTTCTGCATAAAGCTAACATATTTGTATTTTATTGAACCTTTTTGCTGCTATATGCGTTGATTTTTAAAAAACAAAATATAAACTTTAAGCAACTCATGCTTGACATAGAAGCAGCAAAATGAATTTAAACAAGTGGTAAAGAAAAATATGTGACAATTTCTTTTTTTACAAGGTAGAAAAAAAGAACATGTTATGATGTGTTTGCTATTAAGGAAGCTAATAAATATCTCTCTGAAATCAGGGATAAGTTACTTAAAATATTGTAGTAACTGGTACTATGTTTCTGGAGAGAAAGAAAAGAAATGGCTTATTTGTTTGTCAAATATAATTAAAAGTATGTTCTCAATGACTTTATTTTATATATTAATATAATTTTATACTTGTGTTTTTTAGTGTTGAATGAGCCCTAAGCAGAATTAGAGACAGTGGAAAATTTACTTCTAAGTATGTTGAGCCTAATTTCCCTTTGACTTATATCTGTTGCAGTACTATCCATTTACTCCTGAGAATTACAAAGCTGTCTAAACCAAATGTAATTTAATGAATGAAAAATCCTTGCCATGTTCTTTGCCCTCCAAAACCAAAAGACTGGTTAAAAGAATAATCTGTTACATAAAAGCTCAATTAAGTTAATTAATGCATTTATTCATCATTAACATGATTCTTGTCTTTGCTTGTTTTTAATGTTAGCTAAAGAGAAGGCATAAAGGTTTATATGTCCTGGCAGTTTCCAGTTGAGTATTGACTTTAATAATTAATTTGCCCTAAGTACCTAAGCATGCATGTGCTCTCCTATCTGTGTGCATGTGATGCGGTAGTCATGTTGGGGCACCAAATGTGTTTCTAAATAGAATGAGTCCTGTCTGATGAATGTGCTCATTTGTAAAGACAAATAAATTTGAAGCAAAATGAGCTATGGGGGATAAGGGAGGATTTGAATGATATTCTCACAGTGACATTCTGAAGAAGGTGGGCTGACGGACAGAGGAATAAGTGGAAGGACTGGATAAACTTTAGAGGAGATCCTCTGTGAATAAGCTGTAGAAAGTAGTATCAGTAATGAATTCTGAATGTGTTTTATGAATACAGTAATTTTTAAAATGTTTTCCCTCAACTGTTCAGTAAATTCAGATATAACTATGGCAGTAATGGTGGGCCATATGTCACAAAAAAAGGAGTTATGCTTTAATATTATAAATAGATTTGGCATTTCATTAACTGCTTTTTATTAAATAGATCACTTATATGAAGGAGAAACCAAATACAAGATAAAGACAGGACAAGTGCTAGATAAAATGGATAAATGTAAACTGATAAAATTTAATTCAAATGACACTAAACACTCTCTGTAACTGAACCTCTGAATTGGTCAGGGTTCTCTAGAGGAACAGAACTAATAGGATATATATTTAAGTATGCATATATAAAGGGGAGTTTATTAAGGAGTATTAACTCCATGACCACAAGGTCCCACAATAAGTCACCTGCAAGCTGAGGAGCAAGGAAGCCTGTCCAAGTCCCAAAGCTGAAGAACTTGGAGTCCAATGTTCAAGGACAGAAAGTAAGCATACAGCACAGGAGAAATATGTAAGCTGGGAGGCTAAGCCAGTCTAGTCTTTTCACTTTCTTCTGCCTGCTTTTTATTCTGGCAGCACTGGCAGCTGATTAGATTGTGCCCACCCAGATTAAGGGTGGATCTGCCTTTTCCAGCCCACTGACTCAAATGTTAATCTCCTTTGGCAACACCCTCACAGACACACCTAGAATCAGTACTTTGCATCCTTCAATCCAATTAACTTGACAGTATTAACCATCGAAAGTCCACCCCTTGTCCACTTGAACTCATACCCGTCTCCTGAGATCACACATAATCTTCAAATAAAGACAATGGCATGATCACAATTATGCCTAACATAATACTACTATCCTTTGCACAACCAGAAACATACCAATTTCCAATCAAAATGCTATTACGTAAAGTTAACAACACTTAAATGCTGATATGAAGTCAATACTTCTTATGTCACATAAAAAAGGAAAAAGGAAATAAATGAAGATATTTTCTTAGTACAACTGTATACATCCACAAACATGTTTTTAACAAAAGGAGGAGGAAATACTCATCACAATTACAGTCCTCATTTCCGTAACTGGTATTGATCACAAAGGGTATTGATGGCTACCTTCTTCTACTACCCATTCTGTATTCCCTTTGCCTTCAGCCAACACAATAGCAGGGCATGGTTTTTTATTTGAGTGACCCAAACCTTCATTTCTTCATTCCTGAAGGGTCTGGGCCATTTTTTGCCCTGCCTGAATTGGGCTGTTGTAGTTTCTCATTGACCTTAATTACAGGTTATGGTAATACAAAGAGACACCCCAAGGGATCTCCTGTTTTTGACTCATACTCTTCCTTATCTCCATTGTGGAGTAATAGACTGATTTTATCTCGATAGTCTGGGTTAGTCACCCCAGCCAACACTGTAACTGCCTTCTTAGCCTGTTTACCTAAAGGCAAGAGGAACCCAAAGTGTCCAGGTGGCAATCTTGACTTCCAGTTTAACGGAACCATTGTTGTGTCTCCTGTTGGCAGCATTCCTCCCTCTGGAACTAAGACCTCTAGGCCAGCATAGTGTAATGTCATGGAATCAGGAAGCAAAAATTTTGCTAGTGGATCACTAAGGGTGATGGTGAGTGAGCCACTTCCACTTCCAACTCTTGATTCCTGGACCTGAGATTCATTACCTGAAGCCAGAGCTGTACACCAGTCAGACTATTCTGACTGCTGCTTTGCCTCTGCTGTTCTTTACAGTAGCTATGCCCTCCTTGCCTTTGACTGTTGAGTGCCACCACTTGACCCCTGCTGCCCTGGGACCCAATTATTCCCATTGCATTTAAATTTTGGTCGAGTGACTATGGTTTCCAATGTTACATCTCACACAGAGAGAAGAGCAATTACAGGACTCTTCAAAGATGCAGGTGCTGCCCTCACAAATCTATTTCACAAAGCATTGGTCAAGATTATATCTTCTGGACCCTCCCAGCCGAGATGAGTAGGTCTAAAGTGACTAATTCACACTAGCATCCCAATCTCTCTAAGCCTTTTGATCCCTTCCACTACATTAAACCAAGGGAGATAAGGTATTTTTTCCACTTCGTTCACAATGGGCCATCTTTTAATCCATATGTCGGCTAACCAAACAAACTATTAGAACCTTTTTTAACTCCCAACCTCCAACATTAAATGCAGAGTCCCTGTTTAGTGGGCCCAAATCAATAAATTCAGCCTGATCCAACTCTATGTTCCTTCCACCATTATCCCAAACCCTTAATATCCATTCCTATGCCTGTTCTCCACATTTGTTTATATAAATCGGAAAACTCAGGCAGTTCTTTTTGAGTGTAGTGCACCTCCTCATGGGTCACACTCAGAACTTCACCTTGAGGGACCCACTGGGACTTTAGCTTAGTTATAGGTCTAGAAGCAAACAGGGGTGTTGGGGGTGGCTCCTAAGGAGAATCAACATTATCTTGCCTGGCAACTGCCTCAGGGGAGGCCATCACTGTTGCCTCAGGCAGTGCAGGGTTTATCTTCTCAGACAAAGGTGCAAAGGCTGATGGCAGTTGGGTCTGGAGGAAATGTTGCCAATACAGGGGATGGGGAAGCTGTTTCTTCTGGGAAAAAAGGTTCATCAGAGTTTATAAGCTCAGTGTCCCCAGCTTCATCAGGGTTCTCCCACACATTCCCATTCTAAGTGGCAGGGTTGCATTCTTTTCCAGTTAATTCCCTCACTTAAACAATAGATAGCTGATGAGGCTGTCCATGCACCTTTCACTGATGGTCAGCCTCTCCCATGATAAGAGCATATGTCTGATTTCCCAAAATTCAGCTCTTTTTCTACAGGAGATAAGACCCTCACTCAGGGCAATCTTGGCAGATTTGAGGCTCAGTATCTGCTTCTGAAGCCGGAAGTTAGAATCCCTGAGTATATCATTTTCTTTCACCCAGTTCACAGGACAAAGCAAACTTAGGAGCAACCAAGCAACTTCAGTATGTTCCTTAATTCTCCACATATAGTCAGAGGTATTAGGTATAGAAATACTTAACTTCTTGCCTCTCACAAGTGGTGTATCAGGAGGGTCAAATGCAATTCTTTGGCATAACTCTCTAAACAGTTTCTGCCAAGGACTATCAATGTTCTCCATACTATTAGCAGTAGAATCCTTAGCATTTGAGGGTCTAATCATATTAAACAGCCAACTACAAAACCAACAAACCAATGAAAGAACTCTATCCTTGACACTAAGTATTAAACATTACAACCTCCTAGATGTTTTGGGCAAAATAATACTTATATTTTTCTTATTTATTATCGACTCACATCCTTCAGTTCTTCAATTACCTTACTTTGGAATTTGTTTAAAAATAACAGTTTACACTTACTGTACACGATTTCTAAAGGAAAATACAAATTTCCCATTAAATCCTTCTAAATTTTAATAGATCGTGTAACCACAAACCACAATTACAAAGAAAGAAATTTGCATATTTGGTGAGTTAGACCTATCATTTGAGACAAAGAAATTATTTCCTTTGGAAATTCCTTCCCAATTCAGTAACATTTGTGTAGCAGTCAATCATGATCTCATATTCTCCTAGTCACAAAAATGAACACATGGTGCAAACAAAGCTAATGGTTCTTCTCCAGAACTTTATAAATTAGACAGAATCTCTTTATATCTGTGGATTATAAATTCAAAGGGTTGTACCTGATGCAATGATTCTGTTTCCTGCTCCATGTTGAGAATCAATAAACATAAAAAATTAGGGACTAGGAAGAGCTGGAGACAGACTACTAGTAACAATGAAATACACTTTCAGCCTCTGACACCTGATTTCTCTATTTCTTTCATTCTGCAAGTATGCAGAATAATTCAACTAAATAAGCCAATAAATACCCTTTTAGCTTGAGACAGACTGAAGAAAGGTTGTGTAATTTTCAATTGAAGGAATAGTGACTAATAGACATAGAAAGAACAATGTGTCAGAACAAGAAAAATTATTCTTAAAGAAGGAAATTGTAAAATGTACATTTACTATATTACTTGTAAGAAATTGATCATACAAAAATCATAGAAAATAAAATAAAAATGCTGTTATAATATCATGCCATTTATTATCTTTATAATTGAATAATTTAATTGCTTTGAATTATATTACTGCAAATTATTTAAGTAGCACAGACTTATAATCACACCTTACTACTAATGTGCCACTGCAACACACAAATTAGGGTAGAATATGGCAATATGACCTTATTTGCTTCAGTGATAATAGTGTGGGTGATTCCTATGTAAAATATAATTTATTTACACTTTAGAGATTAAATTTTGAAAAACTAAAGAATTTAATACTGGTGTACAATGCATCATGCATTATAATACATATGCAAATATACTATATTATATAACAGTTACCAAAACAATTCACATCTAAACAAATGAAAAATAATAAAGACAACAAACAGGAAGGTAAAATAAATAGAAAGAATATAATAAATAAAATCCACAACTGAACTCAAGACTCTACTGCCATTCCACAACGGGCTCACAACACTCAGTAAGAATTTTGCATCATTGCCAAGAACTGTAGTTTCTAGAGCAGCTTGACTTTTCAGTAGGGTACCAAGATGCAATACTCAACAAACTCTTACAACTTACTACATTTAATTCACAAATAATTTATTATGATTTTTGTAATGACTTAATAACTGAAAGATTTTTAATAATTGGTAAATGACTTTAATACTAACAGTTTACAAAACTATTCAGTTATACAAACAGAACTAAGACATTTTATAATCCATTACCAACACATGGAAATAAAATCAACACTGATGGAGCTGGGAAAATAATTTGAAAATAATTTATTAAAATATAAAGAACCTCATACATCCATCTAGTAGGTAGAAGACAAAGCATCAATTCATCCCAGAGCTAAAATCTTCTGGTTGGATCCTGCTTTGGACAATACTATTTTGTTGTTGTTGTTCTAAGAACTACTCATCAAATCTCTTGTCAATTTGGGATGAGTCCCTCAGAATTACAATAAAACATACCTGAAATAAAGCCATCAGAAATGTTTTCAAATTGTGAAACCCTGTTTAGACACTTTCAATTAGAAGCCAGGAGGCTAACTAATCACTTTTCAGATCTATGTCATCTGTGTACCCCCCACTCCCAAATATAAATCCATAGGACTTAAACTGACTCCATCTTCGTCTCCCTTCTATAACACTCTAGTTCCTGCTAAAGCACCATCCTCATTCTTAACCTGTCATTTTAATTTTAGTGATATATGTAATTGGCAACAAAATTGTCCATTTCCTCCAACTTTCCTTGCACATTCTTGCCTTAAAACTTTGCTTATATATGCCAATCATATGCTATGTTAACTTCTGGAGAAATCTTTGATCCTCATCTGGTCACTGGCATGGGTACCCTTTTTATATTCTCTGAGAACTGTCTACCATTTTCACACTTGGCAAACTGTATTGTAATTGATTTGGTTGCATTGTAGGCTATAAACAGTGAGGTTAATAAATATATTACCCCATTCCTACTTTTAACATATTTTCAATATGGAGTAGGTGCTGTAAGTTGTGTTAAATGGATAAATAAATTCAGGAAGAAAAGAAAGAAGAAAGAATAAAAAGGAAGAAAAAAGGGAGTGACATGGAACAAAAAAGATAGGAATGAAACAGTAAAATCATATATGCACAAATATATAGAAGAAGAAACATAATGTATGTCTAGTAGTAATACACCCTTAGTTCTAACTTCACACTGAAAATAATGTAGAGAAAAACTGCAAACCTCCACAGTAGATCACTGAGAACTCATAAAGGATGTGAATAAAGAAAAGAGCAGGTCAGAAAGGGGGTTCAAACCATGATCAGAAAGGCAATGGCTTAAGTAAGGTGTCAGATATGCTTGTAATTAATTATATTTTGAAGCCAAAATTAACTAAAAATAGGTTGACATGCATCCCTTTTGCTGCACTATTGTGGTGGTAGTTATATGGAGAGTCCTGAGTCAAAAGAACACATTTTGGTAATTGTAAACCACAAACAGCTAACACAGAAAAATCAAGTCTCCTTGTAAACCTCATTGTGGGGTACTGTTATGAGATCTTTGGGGTGTCAGTTTTCTTCCTGGAAACCTGTATGGCCAGTGACCCCTTTGCCGAAATTCTTCTCCTGTATCCAGGAAGAATGAGGTATTGAGGTATGCACACAAGAGAACGGTGAAGATAGACGAAGAGATTCATTTAGTGTTAGAACAGCTCAGAATAGACCCCCAGTGGGTAGCTCCTCTCTGTAGGCAGGTCATCCTGTTGTGTGTTCAGCTCTCAGCAGAGAGGAGGCCTTGGAGAGAGGATGGCTCCTCTCCACAGGCAGGTCATTGGACATCTCTGCAGGTGTTTGAAGCTCTCAGCAGAGAGGGTAGCTCCTCTCTGAAGATGGTCATCCCTTCATCTCTCTGCCCTCTGCTCTGGCTGATCCTGAGGTTTTATGGATCTCAGAGGGGAAGAAGTGCCTGCCAATTGGTCCATTGGCAACCATGGGTTGCCCGGAAGATGCATCACAAGTCCCCACTTTCATCACAAGGACTGGCTCAGCCTCCAGCCTTCAGGCCCTCCTTGGCCTGAAGGTGGGGCCTTCCCGGGATGCACTCACTCTACCCAGGGATCTGTCTGCCTCCTGCTGCCATTCATGGACCCAGGGCTCGACCCCAACCTCATTCCCTGATTGGGGCTGGTTGTGGGGAGAGGAGAGAGGCCAGGCAGCAGGAAAAGATGAGCAAATATCATTGGGCCAGGAGGGGAGTGAGGAAGCCTTCCCAGCCCAAGGATGCAGGCTGCAGAGACATCCAGAGGTCCGAGGCCTGGGAGGGCAGTTGCAGCTGCACCCAGGGAGTTCCCACCCCGCCAACTCAAAAAGGGTCAGTCTCCCTCTTGTCCCTGGCTCCTGCCTGCCCTGTGAAGCTGGAGGCCCAGGTCTGCAGCTGGCAGGTCTCACGACTGCAGCTGCACCCAGGAGGGCAACTCCTGCCTGTTCCCAGCCTCTGGTCAAGAATACAGGGAGGCCCCGATCTACAGCTGCAGTTAGGGTGGGGCTCCTGCCTGCAGAGTAAGAGGCCTGAGTCTGCAGCTGCGATTTGGGCTGCTGCAGTGGCACCAGGGAAGCTCCTGCCCCGATTCAGAAGGGGCAGAGCTCCCAATGGTTCCATGGAGTATGCAGCCTTCAGCCATGCCTTTCTGCTGCAACAGGGGTGATGGCAGCAGCCACTGCCATCAGTATTAAAACAGATGCTCCTAAACAAATGCTTCCTTCACATGGGTTGAAAAAACAGGTAGTTGAAAAATTTGGATCAAATTTGGATCAAAAGAATAATCTTCACCCTGAATATGCTGAACAAGTATTGCCCATTTGATCTGGAAGATACTTCCATGATATAATGGTATTTATCCAATGTAATTTCAACATTTTTCAAATTTTTTGTATTAATGACTATTAAAATTTTGTGTCTTTCATTCTAATTTTACTATGTGTTACCCACTTGAACTTAAAATATCACCTTTAAAACTGTCTTATTTATGCATTCCATATTATTTTCAAAAAGATATGTTCATTTCAGAACATCACAGCAGCACTTTTCAGTGAAAATGCCTCTGGTTTTAAAACATGAATGCAGCTGAAATCATTGCTGTATTTGGCTGGTGATTTAAAGTTTACTCCTGGTCACCCAACCATTTATACTACTTACTAAGGGCTACTCAAGTTAATCATTTAATAGTTTATGGTTAATAAAATACAGTTACTTTTAAGAGGTAAATTATCGCTAGAACAAAGTAATTTATCTTTGAGATATGATATATAAAAAGATTGTAATATAAAGCACAATAAAAAGCCATTCACCTTATAAATACCTCCTTTTCTCAATATGGTTTCTTTCCCTGTGATAGTATAAACTATCCTTTTAAGCTATTGCTATGAAACTTGTTTTAACAGCATAACAAGCATATTCCTAGAAGAACAAATATGTCAATATGTAATTACACATTTAAGGTATTTAATTTACATCAATTTTATTTTCTCATAATATAGTTGTAATTTTAAAATACTGCTTTGTTCACAAATGAGAGGCTACAAATTCCACTAAATTTTCCAAAAATATACACAATTAATCCAAACTATTTTAAAACTACTTTAAACATTTCTATCACATACCCAGTTGGCACATCTCAGGTTATTCCCAGATATTAAAATAGCATCATGTCTCTTCATTTGTAATTTCACTTCATCTTAATGTATAATTTTTGTCTCAAGGCCCTGTTTTCTTTTGCATTATTCTAATTGATTAAACATGATTTTTGATTTTTAAAAATGTTTATTGATATATATTTGTATATTTATACTAGGTACATGTGATCTTTTGTTACATGCATAGAATGTATAATGATTTAGTCACAGTATTTATGGTATTCATCACCTAGACTGTTATCATTTCTTTTTATTTTTTTTTATTTACTTATTTATTTATTTTTTGAGAGTAGAGGGGTCACACATTTTTTTTTTCTGAATGTTGTTCATTTTTTAAAAATTACTACTTTAAAATTTTTTTTTAAGTTCTGGGACACATGTGAAGAAAATACAGGGTATTTTACATAAGCATACATGTGCCATGGTGGTTTGCTGCACCTATCAACCCATTATCTAGGTTTTAAGCCCACATGCTTTCAGTATTTGTCCTAATGCTCTCCCTCCCCTTTCTCCCCATCCCCCACAAGCCCTTGTGTGTGATGTTCCCCTCTCTGTGTCCATGTGCTCTTACTGTTCAACTCCCACTTATGAGTGAGAATATGTGGTGTCTGGTTTTCTGTTCTTGTGTTAGTTTGCTGAAAATGATGGCTTCCAGCTTCATCCATATCCCTGCAAAGGACATGAACTCATTCTTTTTATGGCTGCATAGTATTCCACGGTGTATGTATGCCATATTTTCTTTATCCAGTCTACCACTCATGGGTATTTGGTTGGTTCCAAGTCTTTGTTATTGTAAATAGTGCTGCAATAAACACATGTGTACATGTATCTTTATAGTGGAATTATTTTAATCCTTTGGTTATATATTCAGTAATGGGATTGCTGAGTTAAATGGTATTTCTGGTTCTAGATCCTTCAGGAATTGCCACACTGTCTTCCACAATGGTTGAACTAATTTATACTCTCACCAACAGTGTAAAAGCATTTCTATTTCTCCTTATCCTCTCCAGCATCTGTTGTTTCCTGACTTTTTGGTAATCACTATTCTAACTGGCATGAGATGGCATCTCATTGTGGTTTTGATTTGCACTTCTCTAATGACCAGTAATGATGAGCTTTTTTTACATATGTTTGTTGGCTGCATACATTGTCTTTTGAGAAGTGTCTGTTCATACCCTTTGCCCACTTTTTGATGGGGTTGTCTTTTTCTTTAGAATTTTTCTTTTCTTTCCTTTTGAGACAGATTCTCGCTTTGCAGCCGAAGCTGGAGTGCAGTGGCACAATCTTGGCTCACTGTAACCTTCTGTGTCCCCATTCAAGCAATTTTCCTGCCTCAGCCTCCCAAGTACCCCTGATTATAGGTGTGTGACACCATGCCCAGCTAATTTTTATATTTTTAGTAGAGATGGGGTTTCATCATGTTGGCCAGGTTGGTCTTAAACTCCTGACCTCCTAATCTGCCCACCTCAGTGTCCCAAAGTACTGGGATTATAGGCGTGAGCCACCAGGCCTGTCCATGAATTTCTTTAACTTCTTTGTACATTCTGGATATTAGACCTGTATCAGATGGGTAGATTGCAAAAATTTTCTCCCATTTTGGAGGTTGCCTGTTCATTCTGGTGCTAGTTTCTCTTGCTGTGCAGATGCTTTTTAGTTTAATTAGGTACCATTTGTCAATTTTGGCTTTTGTTGGAAATGCTTTGGTGTTTTAGTAATGAAGTCTTTGCCCATGCCTGTGCCCTGGATGGTATTTCCTAAATTTTCATGTAGCATTTTTATTTTAAGTCTGGGTTTTACATTTAAGTCTTCAATCCAGTTGAGTTAATTTTGGTATAAAGTATAAGGAAGAGGTCCAGTTTCTACCTTCTGCCTATGGCTAACCAATTTTCCTGGCACCATTTATTAAATAGGGAATCCTTTCCCCATTGCTTGTTTTTGTCAGGTTTGTTGAAGATCAGATGGTTGTAGGTGTGTGGTGTTATTTCTGAGGTCTCTGTTCTGTTCCATTGGTCTATATCTCTCTTTTGGTATTGATACCATGCTGTTTTGGTTACTGTAACTTTGTAGTATAATTTGAAGTCAAGGAGCATGATGCCTGCTTTGTTCTTTTTGCTTAGGGCTGTCTTGGCTACATGGGCTCTTTTTTGGTTCATATCATATTTAAAGTAGTTCTTTCTACTTTTTTGAAGAAAGTTAATGGTAGCTTGATGGGAATAGCACTGAATCTGTAAATTACATTAGGCAGCATGGCCACTTTCATGATATTGATTCTTTGTATCCATAGGCATGGATGTTTTTTCATTTGTTTATATACTTTCTTATTTCTTTGAGCAGTGGTTTGTAGTTCTCCTTGAAGAGGTTCTTCATGTCCCTTGTAAGTTGTGTTCCTAGGCATTTTATTCTCTTTGTAGCTATTGTAAATGGGAATTCAGGATGGCTCTCTGTTTTTCTATTGTTGGTATAATAGGAATGCTTGAGATTTTTGCACATTGATTTTGTATCCTGAGACTTTGCTGAAGTTCCTTATCAGCTTAATGAGTTTTTGGGCTGAGATGACGGGGTTCTCTAAATATACAATCATGTTGGCCAGGTGTGGTAGCTCACATCTGTAATCCCAGCACTTTGGGAGGCTGAGGCAGGTGGATTACAAGGTCAAAAGACTGAGACCATCCTGGCCAACATGGTAAAACCCCATCTCTACTAAAAATGTGAAAATTGTGGGCATGGTGGTGTGCACCTGTAGTCCCAGCTACTCAGGACTGTGAGGTAGGAGAATTGCTTGAACCTGGGAGGCAGAGGTTGTAGTGAGCCAAATAGCCTGACTGCACTCCAGCCTGGTGACAGGAGACTCTATCTCAAAAAAAACATACAATCATGCCATCCGCAAAGAGAGACAACTTGACTTCCTTTATTCCTATTTGAATACCCTGTATTTCTTTCTCTTGCCCAACTGCCTTGGCCAGAACTTCCAATACTGTGTGGAAAAGGAGTGGTAAGAGAGGACATCATTGTCTTGTGTCAGTTTTCAAAGGGAATGCTTCCAGCTTTCACACATTCAGCATGATATTGGCTATGTGTTTGTCACAAATAGCTCTTATTATTTTGAGATATGTTTCATCAAAACCTAGTTTATTGAGTTTTTAACATGAAGGGATGTTGAATTTTATTAAAGGCCTTTTCTGCATCTATCAAGATAATCATGTGGTTTTTTGTCTTTGGTTCTGTTTATGTGTTGGATTACATTTATAGATTCGTGGATGTTGAACCAGCCTTGCATCCCAGGGATGAAGCCGACTTGATCGTGGTTGATAAGCTTATTGATGTGCTGCTGGATTTGGTTTGCTGTATTTTATTGAGGATTTTTGCATCAATGTTTATTAGTGAAGGAGGTTTTTGTTTTTTGTTTGTATTTAATGTCAATCTTGATTCAAATGTTTCATAGTTCAGTTACTCTTAATGTGTATGTAAAAACATTTTCAATTTATCAATGACAGCTTCTACTTTGATTCATAAAAAATATTAATACAACTTGTTTGAATCTGATATGAATTATGTGTTAACCAGAACTTGTGAACCTTAAGTTTTTTTTACTTACTAAGAAAATTATTTTTACTAGGACCACAAAAGTTATCTTCTTATGAAAACTACAAAATAAGTTAATCTTTAATGTTGAATTTATTATCTGAATTCAAACTAACATCTGATATTTAACATTCAAAAGCAAACCAGTCTGGTTTCATAAATTCGATTTAAAAACAATGAATTATTAAGACTAATTTTGTATTTTAGGCTTCTGATGACATTGGGTTAAAAGTAGTATTATTTAACTGCTTATGAAGTTCTACTAATGTAGTCAACATATTACTGCTTATGGCTTCACTTTTTCTAGCTACAGAAAGCTACTTGCAGTTATAACTGAGTAAAGTTAATTAATAGTCATTTGTTACAGAGAAAAATACAGGTGATATGGTTTGGATTGGCCAGCCATAGCAAATCTTGCCCAAATCTCATGGCAAATTGGAAGAGGGGCCTGGTGGGAGGTGACTGAATCATGGGAGCAGATTTCCCTTACGCTGTCCTCCTGACAGTGAGTCAGTTCTCATGAGACTTGATAGTTTGAAAGCGTGCGGCAGATCCCCTCCGACTCTCCTTCTCCCTATGATAATACATGCTTGCTTCGCCTTTGCCTTCTGCCATAATTGCAAGTTTCCTGAGGCCTCCCCGTCCTAATTCCTGTACAGCTTGCAGAACTATGAGCCAAGTAAACCTCCTTTCTTTGTAAAGTATCCAGTCTTATCTATTTCTTTAGAGCAGAATAAGAACAGACTAATATATTAACCATTCCTATATCAACCCACTTTGCTTTATTATCAAGTGCCCTTCGTATTTTCCTTGAAATGGGTGCCAGTTATTACACCTGGGAAAAATTAGTAAATGAGAAAGAGGTTATTGATTATCATGTATCTGATTTAACCACAAGAGAGAATGTTATTTCCCTGCACATGTATTTGAAATCCTAAAAAATAAGGTCATGGCAAACACATGGAAATAGAAAAGGTTTATCATCATCACTCTGTATTTTTTTTTTAACAATTCTTTACTCAAAATGAAAAAGAATTCAGACAAATGGTAAACTGAATGGAGCAACAGAACAAGAACATGAACTGGAACCGTCACTACCAAACTGGAAATGCTGGTTTCCCTATAAATAGCTGTATTGCTGGGTTTTCAAGTAGTAACTGCAGCATTACAGAAGCATTCCTGGCTTCTTTCTAACAACCCATAGTGACATAGTGAAAATCTGGAGCTATTACACTGCCAGACAGCAAGCAAGCATCAAAAATAGCATGTTGTTTAAAATATGTTATCTTTCCCCACATTTGATGTTTTATGTATGGGTTTGGCCTTATGTGCACATGCCAAATTAACAAAATACTATGTCCAGTTTTAACAATAATAAAGTCGAAAACAGCTACAAATATTATCATACAAAGCATAAATATCGAAACTGTTTGACATGTTTATGCGATTATCATTTAAATTAGTAAAAGTGTAATGGATGTTATATTTTATAAATTGAATATTCACATTTATAATATCAGATGTAATATGGCATAGTGTTTAAAGAAAAAAGGGAGGCCAGTAGAATACACTAAATTATAGCCAGATATTAGATGTGTCTGTAGCCATGTGTCCTTCACATATTGCAATGTATGCTATCTTGTTTTTAACACTTGGGTTTTTGCATGTATTACAATTTAAGTATTGAATTTTTTTTAAATCATATGTTAGTAGGTTATATCACTATGTGTGAATTTCATTTTAAAACAGCAAAAAGAGAATGGCAAAATAGTTGTAATATTTTGTAATCAGGGCTTTGAAACAAATACAATTTAAAAAATCACTGCTGTAGCCAAACTCTATTATTTCATTCATCCCTTGATAGTCCTTGCTTCTGTAGCTTTCCATATTTCTTTCTTTTTACCTACAATAGTCTCATTTGCCCCCGATACATTTGTATAGACTATGTCCTACCACTGCATAAGACACAACTTAAATTACTTTTGTAAAACATACCCTAAGTCATTACTTTCTGGTTTTCCAAAGTACTTTATTTGTATCTTTTCTTCACAAATAACTGTTAGTATAAAGGATACTAGTTATTCATGTTCTTTTTACTTCTGCAAGTTTTTTGATGGCTGAATAAGTCATGTTTATATTTAAACTATATATCCCACATTTCTTAGCACGTGACAGAAGCCCAACACATTTGGCTGAAGGAATGAATAAAGGTAACACTTCAGATTCATGTTAATTTTGAGTTGTACAAAGAAATAGAGGAGAGTACTAATGAAGAAATATTAGCATGGGTGAAAGCACACCCATAAACACAGGAGAACTTCTAAACATTGGAGAGAATCTTTGTTTTCAGAACGAACAGAAGACAAGATGGAAGTGTGGGTGTGAACCAGGTTGTGGAGGGCCTTATCTGCCAATGTAACAAGTTCATAAGAATTCGGTAAGAGTGGGGATTCTTTGGAGATTAGATTACAATACATAAAATGGATATAGGTTGTGTAAATACAAGCTTAGGTGACCAGTTACTAAGCAATTTTATTATCTCAAATTAGAAGTAATGACCTCAGTCAGGGAGGTTGGCATAAAAAAAATAAAGGAGACAACATATGTAACATACAATGTTTGTAATGTCAACAAACATTTATAACAAGGCCAATTTATAAAAAACGAGGTTTATTGCTTCATAATGCAATGCCATTTTAAGAGAAACGCGTGTTAGCAGGGGAAGATTCTTTTATTTTGAAGACGAAATTTCATTATGAGTTTGAGGAAATATCTAGGTAGAGCTGTCCAGCAGGCAAGTAGGTCCCAAAAGTTAGAAAATGGATTCCACCCACATAGAAGGGATCACTACAACTGTGACTATGGAGAGGAAGAAAACGAATGCAATAGATGAAATAATGTCCTTTTCTGAAAGATATTGGGTCCTGATCCTCCGAATCTCTGACTATGTTGCCCTATATGGCGGAGAATTTAAAGTAAAAGATAAAATTTTTTTGCTAATCAGCTGATTTTAAGATAAAGAGATTATACTGGATTACCTGAGCCAGTGCAATATAATCACAGGGTGTGTAAAAGTAGAAAGGGAGGGCCTAGAGTAGGTCCCAGGGACTCAAAGTGAGAAGGCTTGGTCTGACTTATCAACTCTAAAGTTGAAAAAAGGGGACCATAAGCCAAGGAAAGCAGATGGTAGCTACAACGTGAAAAAGGTGAGGAAGCAAATTCTCTACAAGTACCTTCATAAAGAACACAGCCCTGCTAACACCCTGACACTCAATGACCCCATTCTGGGGTTTTGGCCTTCAAAAGAGTGAGGCAATATGTTTTTATTGTTTTAAGCCATGAAGTATGTGGTAATTTGGCATCATACCAACAGAAATCTAATAAAGAAAAAGCAATAGGAATGAGAGCTCATCAGAAGCAAATATAGAGAGGTTACGAGTGAATAAAGTCTGCAAGTGTTTATCAGAATTTGGCAACTAATGTATCAATAATGACATCTGAAAAGACAGTGGGAAGAGAATCAATGTCATAAAAATAATAATTTTAAATTCAATTTTCATGATTTTTAAAAATATTCTAAGAAATGGGTTAGACTTGAACAATGGCCATATGTCTCAAAACAATCGTTCCACAAAGGCATTCAAACTTTACATACACAACTGACATCCAGGGAAATGTTTTAAGTTGCTCACAACTAGAACTAATAGGGCTGAGATCTGAACATGGATTTGTTTGGTTTCAATACCTATGATCCTTCTACCATGAATGTTGGTAATCAAACTGCAAAGATTTAAAGACTGAAAAGATAAAGATATAAGTGGAGTGGGTTTAAATCAATGACTTCAAGGCATTTGTTCATTAGAAAAATGACGTGATGATTCCTTATAATCAGGGTTTATCAACCTTGGCTCTATTGACATATTGGGCTGGACAAATGTTTTCAGTAGGAGGATGTCCTGCGTGCTACAGATTGTTTAGAAACATCCCTGGCCTCTGCCCACTTGATGCAAGTGGCACCTTCTCCAGATAGGATTTTAACACTCCAAAATTTCTTCACACATTGCCAAATGTCCTATGGGAGGTAAAAATCACCTTAGATTAAGAAATGCTGTCTTAAATATATTGTGGAGTTAAGAAAAAGGTTTTTTTTTTTACTTTATTTTTTAATGAAGGTGAAGTTGTATAGGGAGAACTGAGTATGATTCCTGATAATAGGAGAAAGAATCATTAGAGAGTAAATGATTGAAAATGCAGGTAAAATAAACAAGATTGGACAGCATGACCTTCTGGTGCTTGGTAAAACGTGTTTCAAGAACCTAGAGTAGCCTAGCCACAAAAAAACCTGATTGAGACTCAGAAGCTGATATTGTGAATGCGAGCATAGAAGTGATTTCTGGGCAATATTTTCCAAAGTACATTTTGTGAAGAGCTTTCCTTGAGAATAGGGTCTCCACATCAAACTGTTCTGAAAAATACCACTTACTGAAACTCCTGAGGATGTTTACACTACAGAATAGCATTTTTAAAACTTTGGGAAATTATTCAGCATTTCTAAACTTTCTCCTGTGCAATATCTATTAATATACAAAAGGACCTCCAGGAAAATTTAGGACACATTGGTAAATTTATTTTTATTAATACCAGTTTAGAAAAATAATCATTCATTCATGTGTAAGAAAATGAGAAATTGCCATTTCTTTCCATTCCTAAAAAAAGTATGAAAGATGCAGTCTTTTCTCTCAGGGTTCCAAACTCATTGCTCTCTTATTGTCCCAAATCCTTGTCCACTTAGTATTTAACATATGACAACCGCATCTTTTTATTAATAATCACTACAACTTATGCATTTATTTTCAGTACATAGTTTTCTGACTTTATTCTTAAAATCACCTTATGTGGTACATATTAATATCTCTATTTCAGGGTCTAAGGAGTTTAAATAACTTTTTCAGAATCATACATAGATGCCTATCCAACCTCAAAGTCTCTGCTGTTATTCTCCATACTTGTTTCCAAATACAATTGATACCTTTATCAAAATCTAAGTTAAAACTTTTCACCAGATACCAATAAGGAGACATCAGCAATCAAATGATCCAAGTCATCACTTGCTCAGTAATTAAAAGATCAAAGATAAATATGTGTGTGTGTGTGTATATATATATATGCATATATATGATATATACTTATATATTTACATTTATATATAAATATATAGATGCACATATATTTATATATAATGTATAAGATATATAGGCATCTATGTATGTAAAAATATATAGCATATATACATAAAATCATATATATATATCACATATATATATATAAAATGGTGGAAACTAATAAGTGGAAGAAATGGACAATATATCAACCAATGTCAAATACTTCATAGAAATGTTTGAAAAAATTACCCAAACATCTTAAAAACTACTGAAAAAGAAAAAATAATTAATGTCTCTTGACATCTTGTCTTAGTTCTGGCTGTTAGAACAACCATATCCTGGGCTAGATGATCTAAAGAAAATACACTTATTTCTCCTAGTTCTGTAGCCTAGAAAATTTCAGGTCAAGGTGCTGGCAGATCCAGTGTTTGATGAGAGCTCATCTGGTTTACAGAAAGTTGTATTCTCATTTTATCTTCAGGTGTCAGAAAACAGAGAAAGAATGAAAGAGTGTCTCTTCTTGTAAGAGTGCTGATTTCATTCATGAAAGTTCCACTCTTGTATCCTGCTTACCCTCACCTCCTAATACCATCACATTAGGGTTTAGGATTTCAACATTTAAATTTGTAAGGACACAAACATTCAATATATAACACATGTCATATAGCCAGAATTATAAAAAAAGAGAAGAAAAACTGTGTAACAAATTTGAATTTGTATAAGAAAAAAAAATCAAGAAATGGTCCACTTTAATTTAACTTTGTTCCCTCATTCACTATAACCATACTCCACCCAAAGAATTTAATTAAAATTTCTGAGTCTCAACATTTTTCTTTCAAGAGGTAGAAGTGTTCAATCATCACATATTATTGTGAAAATGATGTTAAATATAATAACACTTAAAATAGATGCCTAGTATATAGCAGATATGTAATCATTTGCTAAAACTTTATTCATAACTGTAAAAGTTACATATTGGAAATAGAAATGATTTCCCATCACACTGCATTTTCCTTGAGGATCTGACTTGTCTAAATTCCTGGAAGAGAATTCTTTAGTACTCACTCTGCCCTCATACCTAGCCATGTCTACATGAACCAGCTACAGATACTTTTTTTTTTTTTCTAATGGTTTTTCTTTTTTTCTTTTTTTTTTTTTTATTGCATTTTAGGTTTTGGGGTACATGTGAAGAACATACAATATTGTTGCATAGGTACACACGTGGCAGTGTAATTTGTTGCCTTCCTCCCCTTCACCTATATCTGGCTTTTCTCCCCATGCTATCTCCCCC
>CAUYQU010008478.1:0-55846 GCA_963574635.1 Cheracebus regulus | reverse complement strand
AAGAATCCCATTCTCTCTCCCTCTTTCTCTTCCTCTTTCTTTCTCTCTTTCATTCTTTTTTTCTTTCTTTTGCTGTTTCTTTCTTTCTCCTTTTCTCTCTTTTTCTAAAATCTCTTCCTCTTTTTCATTTTTTTCTTTCTTTTGCTGTTTCTTTCTCCTTTTCTCTTTTTCTAAAATCTCTTCCTCTTTCTTTTTCATTTTTTTCTTTCTTTTGCTGTTTCTTTCTCCTTTTCTTTTTCTAAAAAAAAAAAACAAAAAGAGCTCCATCATCTGTCCAGCTGTATAGATTCCAAAAAATTCAAACTTTAAACAGCAAGGATACTCATATGAATGGTTCTCAAATCCAGATCCACATACCAGTGCAAGGTGCTAATGAGGTTTTCATAGTCGAGCCATATCTATCCATTAGAACTTTCTGCAATGATGAAAATGTTCTACGCCAGACTGCCCAATGTGGTAGCCACTAGCCACATGTGGCTAATGAGCACCTGAAATGGGACTAGTAACTGAGGAATGGGACTTTTAACTTCACTTCACTGTAATTAATTTCAATTTAATTGGCCACATGTGGCTAGTGATTACCACATCAGACATCAGGTTCAGGTCTGGAGTCAAATAAAAAAGAATGTGTCTTGGCTTCTTAATTTCCTCTGCTGTCTTGGACATTAGAAATTTGGCTCCATGGACCTACATTAACACACTCTGACTGGGTGTGTAAGCACTGGACGTGTATGGAAAAACACTGAAACTTCCTCAATAAACTAATAGGTGCTCTTTACATATGACTCTATTTGTGAAAAATAAAATTTCTCCAGATCTCAGCTCTTTGGGTGATTGCCTATGCTGTGATGATTCATCACGGTTTTTTAATTTTTTTTTTTCTTTTTGAGAGGGAGTCTCACTCTGTCCCCCAGGCTGGAGTGCAATGGTGCAATCTCGATCACTGCAACCTCCACCTCCCAGGTTCAACTGATTCTCCTGTTTCAGCCTCCTGAGTAGCTGGGATTACAGGCATCCGTCACCATGCCCAACTAATTTTTGTATTTTTAGTAGAGATCAGGTTTGACCATGTTAGCCAGTCTGGTCTCCAACTCTTGACCTCAAGTGATCCACCCGCCTTGGCCTCCCAAAGTTCTGGGATTATAGGCATGAGCGACCACGCCCAGCCAACAGCTTTAAAATGCATAAAAGATTTAAACTCCAGAGACATACATATGGCAAATAACCATATAAAATGATGCTCAACACTATTAGTCATTTGGGAGATGCAACAAATTAAAACCACAAGGAAATTCCATTACACACCTAATTAAAATGGCTAAAATGTACAATGACAATACCAAGCGTTGCCCTAATGATGTAGAGCAACCAGAACTCTCATCCACTGTTGGTGGGAATGCAAAATGGTACAAATCTAGAAGACAGTTTGGCACTTTCTTAAGAATTTCAACAGGCCAGGTGACGTGGCTCACTCCTACAACCCCAGCACTTTGGAATGTCAAGATTGAAGGACTGTTTCAGCACAGGAGTTTAGGGCCAGCCCTCGAAACATGACTAGACTTCATGTCTACAAAATTTTGTTTTTAATTAGCCATGTGTGATGGTGAGGGCCTGTAATCCTAGTTACTCCAATGACTGAGGTGAGAGGATCACTTGAGCCTGGGAGGTTGAGGCTGCAGTGAGCCATGATCGCACCACTGCACTCCAGCCTGAACAACAAAGTGAGACCCTATCTCAAAAAAATTTTTTTTTAAGTTAAACATAAACCTACCATATGATCCAGCCATTCCAGTCCTGGGCCAACCATTCCCAAGAGACATGAAAGCCTATGCCACACAATGCCTTGTACAAAAATATTCAGAGACATATAATAATCCAATTCTCCACAAATAAATGTAGACCTTCAATGTAATCCCAAACAACATCTGGAAGAATTACTTTAGAAGTTGACAAGTAATTCTAAAACATATATTGATCTATAAAAGGTCAAGGACAGCCAAGAACTCTTGAAGAAGAACCAAGTAGGAAGGGTTCCACAATGAGATAAGACTTATTATAAAGCTATCATAACGTAGACAGTTTAGTGCTAGTGGAATCAAAGAATCTAAAAACACAGAGTCTAAAAGACACACACGTATATGGACAGGCAATTTACAACAAAGGTGGTACTGCAGAGAGGTAGGGAAAAAGATACTCTTTTCAATGAATGGTGTTGGGATAATGAGATATCCACATATTAAAATGAAATTGATTTAATCCCTTCTTTAACCAAAATCAATTCCAAGTGAATTATAAAGTTAAAGATGAAACGCAAAATTATTAAACATTTAGAAAATAACAGAGAAATTAGTTCACACCCTCAGAGTAGGAGAAGACAAAAAAAAGCAGTAACTGTAAAGGAAAAGACCAATAAACTAGACTACATTTAACTTAACTTCTGTTTATCAAAAAAATATCACGGAGGCTGGGCAGAGTGGCTCAAATCTGTAATCCCAACACTTTGAAGTGAAGGCAGGAGGACTGTTTGAGCCCAGGAGTTTGAGAATAGCCTGGTGATGTACCCATATTCCCAGCTCCTCAGGAGGCTGAAGGAAAAGGATTGCTTGAGCAAGAGTTGGAGGATGCAATGACTGCACCATTGCACTCCAGCCTGGAAAACAAAGCAAGACTGTGTCTCAAAAAACAAAAACAAAAACAAAACAAAACTGAGAGTCAGTGAAACCGCATGCCATAAAGTAGGAGATAGTGGTAAGATGCATAAACAAGGCTGGGCATTGTGGCTCACGCCTGTAATCCCAGCACTCTGGGAGGCCGAGGGGGGCAGATCACCTGAGGACAGGAGTTCAAGACCAGCCTGGCCAACATGGCGAAACCCCATCTCTACTAAAAATAAAAAAAATTAGCCGGGTATGGTGGCAGTCGCCTGTAATCTCAACTACTTGGGGGAGGCTGAGGCAGGCAAATCGCTTGAACCTGGGAGGCAGAGGTTGCAGTGAGCTGAGATCGCGACACTGCACTCCAGCCTGGGCAGCAGATCAAGACTCTGTCTCAAAAAAAAAAGATGTATAAACCAACCAAGGACTTGGGTTCTGAATATATACAGAAGCTACAAATTAATGAATTTCAAACTACAACAACAACAACAACACAGAAGACCTAACAGAAAAATACAGGCACTTGGCAAAACAGTAAATCCAGCAAAAAGGCCAGCAAATGTATTTTAAAAAGTACAACCTAATTATAATCAGAAAAAGGCTACATAAAACCACAAGGCAGTACACTATAGAAACCACCAGAAGGGGTGTAGAGAGGAGACAGGTTATAAGAGCAGGGAAGAGGAAACTGGGCTGAAGTAATCAGAAAAAATTGTCAGTGATTGAAGTCTAACCTTTTAGTGACAAGTAACAGAAGATCATTTATTTACTAACATTTCCTGAAAAGCCACCACAGGCCTCTTTTTTTTTTTTTTTTCAATTTTTTTTTTTTTAAGAGAGACGGTGTTTCAGCATGTTGGCCAGGATGGTCTCGATTTCCTGACCTCATGATCTGCCGCCTCGGCCTCCCAAAGTGCTAAGATTACAGGTGTGAGCCACCGCACCTGGCCCAGGCACTCTTAAAAGTACATTTAATGGTCATCACAGAATATAACTGACTAAAAGTTGTAACTTTTTTTGATCAATTTTTTTTTTTTGGAGACAGGGTCTCCCTCTGTCACTCAGGTTGGAGTGCAGTGGTGTGACCAGGGCTCACTGTAGACTTTAACTCCTGAGCACAAGCAATTCTCCCACCTCAGCCTACTGAATAGCTGGGACTACAGGCATGTACCACCACACGTGGCTAGTATTATTATTATATGCTTTGGTAGAGACAAGATCTCATCATGTTGACCAGGCTAGTCTCAAACTCCTGGGCTCAAGTGATTCCCCCACCCTGGCTGGCCTCTCAAAGTACTGAAGTTACAGGTGTGAGCCAACATGCCAGGCAACCTATTTTATTTTTAAGAAGAAATTGCTCCAGGTCGATTTTCCCACCACCTAATCTCTATTATTTTCGCTTTCACTGAGCTGTACAGTTGAGTGAAAGATCACAGGGGGAAATTCATGTGGAAACATCCTTCTCATTGTTTTTAGATTACATTTTTTAATTTCATTGTTTATTGTTTATCCCTACTTTTCTTCTCTATCTTGTTAACTTTCATATAAATACCCTTAAGACTATACAACAAAATCATTTACTTTAGTCTTTCTAATTGACTCTCTTCAGACATCTGATCTTTCTGAAACTCTTTCCATGGCTTTCACGTATCTATATTCCTCAACTATCGACACGCTGACAACCCAGAGAATGGACAGGAGACTCTTCGTCATGCCTTAAATTATTTACTGACCACCTACAATGGTATTATGATCAAGCTGTGGGGGTCTTAGAGATACCTAACAGATCTAATACAGAATTCTCATCTCTGAGCTCACAACATTCTATCTGCCAAGGGATGTGTCTAGTTCTGCATAAGATATAACAGATTTAAGGGACATCACCAACTTCATCCTTGTAGATAGGAGTCTAATTTTTATTTACCTGTTTCTTAGGAGAAAAGGGCAAAAGGCAAAAGAATGTATTAAATTTAGGCAAGAATTCAAACACTAGGAATAAAAATCAATTCACACAATACAGCTTCATTAGTTACCCCAAGACTTGGCAATCACCCTGACTCTATTACATGCAAGCCAATTTTTCAGCACCAAAACAAAACCACCAGGGAGCTTGTGCCTTAAGCATCAACATGTACACACTCTCCTGGCATTTGCCAAAAGCCACAAGTCCAGGAGCCATACAAACTGCTATTTCAATATAAAATTGTTCCTTCAAATTCCAAACCAAGATTTAAAAGAATTAAGCAGTCTCAGCATAAAACATTCAAAATCCTTAAGAAAAGCAGTTGTGAGATCTTCCCAAGATTTTCGAAAATCCTAAAAAACATATTTAGATTCCTGAAGTGAGGGCAATCTCCTTAGCAAATGTAAGTGGTCAAGAAGACACCATACACATACTTCAAATTAAGACTAATTGTTGCCTGCTATGACTTGCATTTCTTTTAAAACACCCTGAAGCAGCAGTTCACAAATGTTAGCATGCATCAAAGCACCTAGACAGCAAGTTTAAAAAGTTTGCAAGGCCAGGCATAGTGGCTCATGCCTGTCATCTTAGCACTTCAGAAGGCCAAGGCGGGAGGATTGCTTTAGCTCAAGAGTTCGAGACCAGTCTTGGCAACATGGTGAAACCCTGTCTCTACAAAGTATGCAAAAATTAGCTGGACATAGTGGCAGGCGCCTATAGTCCCAGCTACTCAGGAGGATCACCTGAGCCCAGGAGGTTGAGGCCACAGTGAGCTGTGATCACACTACTGCACTCTAGCCTGGGCAATACAGCAAGACCCGGGTTCAAACAAAAAAAAAATTGTAAACAAACCAAATAGGCCAAGCGAGGTGGCTCATGCCTGTAATCCCAGCACTTTGGGAGGTAGAGGCGGGCAAATTACCTGAAGTCAGGAGTTTGAGACCAGCCTGGCCAACATGGTGAAACCCTGGCTCTACTAAAAATACAAAAATTAGCCAGGTGTAGTGGCGCGTGCTTGTAATCCCAGCTACTTGGGATGCTGAGGCAGGAGAACTGCTTGAACCCAAGAGGTATGGTTGCAGTGAGCTGAGATTGTGCCACTGTACTCCAGCCTAGGCGACAGAGCAAAACTTCATCTCCAATCTCCAAAAAAAAAAAATTAGCTGGGCGTGGTGGCACACCCCTGTGGTCCCAGCTACTCAGGAAGCAGAGGCAGGAGAACTGCTTGAACCCAAGAGGCAGAGGTTGCAGTGAGCCAAGATCGCGCCACTGCACTCCAGCCTGGGTGACAGAATGAGATTCCACTTCAAAAACAAAACAAAATTAAAAAGCTTGCTGAGCACTACCCTCGGTGTTTGATTCAAAAGGCCAGAGGTAGTACCCCAGCACTTGCATTTCTAACAAGTTTCTAGATCATGGTGATGCTGCAATTCCCTCACTACTCTGAAAACCACTGAAACCCCCTGGAGCTTACTGGAATGTGTGTGTGAAAGGTGTGAATGAGTTACTCCCACACACTATAGCAATACTATGGAGGAACTCACTGAGAAGCAAACTGCAAAATCTCAGAGCAAGATTCTGTACCCACATGTTGACTTCCTTCCATTACCTGAGTGAATGTATTCTGACCTGTCACTTTCAAAAATGTTTTATCTGAGCAGCAGTACAGCAGCAAAATACTCTGAACAAGGTCAAGGATGAGTGGCATAGTGCATAATTCACACTTCAATATCAGGAAGATGGTTGTTCTTTTAAATGGTTTAGGGGCATAATGTTAAACCTTTGTAAAGCATCCAATTAATCCCGCTGATTAGCAAAAGATACATTAGAGTTTCTGGACTAGTAATCAAAACTCACATCATTTTGCGTCACCTCAAGCAATTTTCTGTCTTCAGAACTTAGGATGAGTCCTAATGAACACAAGATCAATTCCTACAAGATCGATTTCTAGAAAAAAAGTTTTAAAATTATCAAAGAGCAGAACAGCATTTTTTTCCTAGCCCAAGTTTGATAATACAGTAGACACAGGTGAAAAAGATACGCCCAAGTTCTTCCCCCGGTATCAAGTCCTAAGTGAGTCTGAGCTCAGGTGATCCGCTGGCCTCTGCCTCCCAAAGTGCTGGAATTACAGGCATGTACCACCCTGCCTGGCTCCTATGTGATTTTTAAGTGAGGTTCTTTACCAGGGCAAACAAAACAGTAAACACTTGAATGATGCAAGTAACAGTTCTCCAATAATCAATATGCCTAGGTTCTTTCATTTACTCATTCAATAAATATTACCGTGTAAGACACTGGTGACTCAATAATGTCTAAAACAAAGTTTATGCCCTCGTGGAGCTTACATTCTCACAAGACAACACACATTTCACTGCAAAATATGTAACACCTAAAACTGTTAAGCTCTTTCATCAGAGCAGCAAAGACAAACGTATAGTGTTTTGCTCAAGAGAGACACAGACACAACAAGCACCTACAGTTCAAAGCAGAATCCAAACCCAAAATGCAGGAATTTTAATAAGGAATATGAGGGCAAAAAAGAGACCCTAGGCACAGGCAACCCACAAACATGACTTGCTTTGTTTTTTTGTTTTGTTTTGTTTTGTTTTTAGACAGAGTCAATGTTGCCCAGGCTGGACTGCAATGGTGCAATCTCAGCTCACTGTAGCCTCAACCTCCCGGGCTCAAGTGATCCTCCCATCTCAGCTTCCCAAGTAGCTGGGACTACAGGCACACGCCACCATGCTCCTTTAATTTTTGCATATCTTACAGAGACCAAGTTTTACTACGTTGCCCAGGCTGCTCTCAAACTCCTGGGCTCAAGCGATCTGCCCACCTCGGCTTCCCAAAACGCTGGGATTACAGGTGTAAGCTACTGTGCCTCACCCAAATGTATGATGTTTATCACTTCCCTGTTTCTGAAAAAAATGAATTTATTGTAAAGAAAATGTGTATCAGTAAGATTTAGGTAGGATTTTGATTAAATATAATTTAATTAAAGATTGTAAGGAATACCTTCATGTCCTTAAAAACATGTAAACTTTGTAGTGAAGCTACTAGTGTTTTTCTGAGGCTTCCAACTGCTAAGGAGGGGGACGGTGCCACTAAGGCAAAAATATCTATTTCCTACTTGTATCTATAAACCACTTCATTAGAGTATTTATGCAAATCATGCTATAATTAACAGCATTTACTAAAAAGTCTGTTTAAACTGAAAGTTGAACCATATATCCTTAACTGAATTTTACTGCCATCATAGAACCCAGTTTAAAAAAAAAAAAAACTAATTGTTACAGATAGGAATAGAGGCGGTTCTTACATAATCAGAAACACATTTAAGCAGTTCCAAATAAGATTTGGCACAATTCCTATTAATGCCAGAAACTGGGAGATATCTCATTTCTCTTCCACCATGCTGCCTTTGGTAAAATGAAATGAAGGAAATAAACTTTTGCCAAAATATTCAGAGAGAAAAAGCAAGAGAAGGTTCAAAAAATTCACTACTAAACACAATTTACAGAAGAGAGGTAATAACTTCTCGATATAGTTTGGTGACATTAGTGAGCCACAGGTACACCCAAAGACCAGCTGAAACTGCCCTTCAACACTTTCCATTCCAGTCTCAGGACTGATAAGCAACTTCACAATCAGAGGCTTAGACGTACTCATAAACATCCTGGAATATATTACACTGATTCCAATAAAGTCACTTAACTTTGCCCACATTTTCAATTTTTTGCATTTTAAATAATTTATACAGGCATCAGTAAAAATCCTCAAAGACCCCCACAGCAATTTATTGCTAACTATTTAAGGAATTTTAGTAAGGTAAAACAGTAGTGAGAATAAGTTCTTTTCTCTTGAGACTGTCACTATGCAGCCTAGGTTGGACTGTAGTGGCTACTCACAAGCACTACCCCCACAACTGATGAGCACAAAGTTTTTACCTACTTCATTTCCAAACTGGGCCAGCTCGCCCCTCCTTAGGCAAGCTGGTGGTACCTGGCTCCCAGGAGATCACCATATTGATATGAACTTAGTGCAGATATCCAATCAGCATAGTGCACCACAGCCTAGAACTCCTGGGCTCAAGCAATCCTTCCACCTCAGCCTCTCCAGTAGCTGGGATTACAGGCACACATTACCATGCCCCAACTGAAAATATGTTCTTAAAAAACTGGAGCTTTAAGGTAAAGCATAGTCATCTTTTTGTATTGTGATTCACTTTATTGTACTTCACAGATATTGCATTTTTTACAAATTGAAGATTTGTAGCAACCCTGCATCAAGCAAGTCTATCAGTACCATTTATTTAACAGCATGTGCTCACTTTGTGTCTCTGTGCTATATTTTAGTAATTCTCACAATATTTCAAACTCTCATTATCATTACATCTGTTATGGTGATCTGTGAACAGTGATCTCTTTTTATTAATTTTTTTTGAGGCAAAGTCTTGCTCTGTTGCTCAGGCTGGAGTGTGGTGACATGATCTCGGCTCACTGCAACCTCCACCTCCTGGGTTCAAGCAATCCTCCTGCCTCAGCCTCCCGAGTAGCTGGAACTACAGGTGTGTGCTACCACGCCTGGCTAATTTTTTCTATTTTTAGTAGAGACAGGGTTCCACTCTGTCAGCCAGGATGGTCTGAATCTCCTGACCTGGTAATTCAATTGCCTTGGCCTCCCAAAGTGCTGAGATTACAGGTGTGAGCCACCACACCAGGCCTCTTTTTATTTTTAGAGGCAGGGTCTCACTATGTTGCCCAGGCTGGTCTTGAACTCCAGGCCTCAAGCAATCCTCCCTCCTTGGCCTCCCAAAACACTGGGATTACAGGTGTGAGCCACTGCACCTGGCCTATGATCAGTGGTCTTCAATGTTACTACTGTGGTTGTTTTGCCGGGACCACAACCTGTACCTACAAGATGCAAATTTACTCTATAAACATGTGCATTCCAACTGCTCCACTGACTGGGCCTCTTTTGCTCTCTTCCCTCTCCAGGGGCCTACTATTCCCTGAGATACAAGAATACTGCAATTAGACCAACGAATAACTCTATAATAGGCCGAGGCAGGCAGATCACCTGAGATCAGGAATTCAAGACCAGCCTGACCAACATGGAGAAATCCCGTCTCTACTAAAAATACAAAATTAGCCAGGCGTGGTGGCACATGCCTGTAATCCCAGCTACTCGGGAGACTGAGGCAGGACCATCGCTTGAACCCAGGAGGCAGGGGTTTCAGTGAGCTGAGATCACACCACTGCACTCCAGCCTGGGGGACAGAGCGAGACTCTGTCTTAAAATAAAGTAAAATAAAATAAAACAAAACAAAACAAGATAGGCCAAAAGCGAGGCCTCTTGTGCCAAGTAGCCAAGTTCTGAATGCAAAGGAAAAGTTATTGAAGAAAATTAAAAGTGCTACTTCAGTGAACACACAAATGAGAAGAAAGTCAAACAGCCTTGGCCGAGTGCAGTGGCTCACACCTGTAACCCCAGCACTTTGGGAGGCTGATGCAGGCAGATTACTTGAGGTCAGGAGTTCGAGGCCAGCTGGGCCAACATGGTTAAACCCCATCTCTACCAAAAATACACAAATTAGCTGGGCATGGTGGTGCACATCTGTAATCCCAGCTACTCAGGAGGCTGAAACCTGAGAATCACATCAACCCATGACACAGAGGCTGCAGTGAGCCAAGATGGTGCCACCACACTCCAGCCTAGGTGACAGAGTATGTCTCAAAAAAAGAAAAGAGCCATATTGTTGATATGGAGAAAGTTTTAGTGGTCCAGAGAGAAGATTAAGCCAGCCATAACATTCCCTTGAGCCAAAGCCTATTCAGAGAAAGTCCCTCTTCAATTCTGTAAACTGAGGTAAGGAAGCTACAGAAGAAAAGTTGGAAGCTAGCAGAACTTGGTTCATGAGGTTAAAGGAAAAAAGCTATCTCCATAGCATAAAAGTGCAAAATGAAGCAGTAAGTGCTGGTGGAGAAGCTGCAGCAAGCTATCTAGAAGATCTAGTTAAGATCAGTGATGAAGGTGGCTACACTAAACACCACATTTTAAAGGAAGAAACCACCTTCTATTGGAAGATGCCATCTAGTACTTTCATAGCCAGAGAGATGAAGCCAATGCCTGGCTTTAAAGCTTCAAAGGACAGGCTGACTCTTGTTAGGGGCTAAAGCAGCTGGTGATTTCAAGTTGAAGCCAATGCTCATTTCCCATTCTGAAAATCCCAGGGTCCTCAGGAAGGATGCTAATTCTACTCTGCCTGTGCTCTACAAATGGAATAACAAAGCCTGGATGACAGCACATCTGTTTACAGCAAGGTTTACTGAATACTGTAAACCCACTGTTGAGATCTACTGCTTAGAAAAAGATTCCTATAAAATATTACTGTTCACTAGCAAAGTACCTGTTGCCCAAGAGCTTTGAGAGAGATGTACAAGGAGATGAATGAGGTTTTCATGCTTGTTAACACCACATCCATTCTGCAGCCCATGGATTAGGGAGTCACTTTAACCCTTAAGTCTTAAAGAAATATATTTCATAAGGGTATACCTGCCATAGATAGTGATTCCTCTGATGGATCTGGGCAAAGTACAGCAAAAACATTCTGGAAAGGATTCACCATTCTAGATGCCATTAACATTTGTGATTCATGGAAGGAGGTCAAAATAGGATTATAAACAGGAGTTTGGAAGAACTTGCTTCCATTGTTAACTCTGAGGGGTTCAGAACTTCAGTAGAGAAAGTAATGCAGATATGGTAGAAATAGCAAGAGAACTAGAATCAGAAGTAGCACCTGAGGATGTGATTGAATTGCTGCAATCTCATGGTAAAACCTGAATGGATAAGGAGTTCCTCCTTAGGAATGAGCAAAGAAAGCGGTCTCCTGAAATTGTATCTACCCTGGTGAAGATGCTGTGAACATTGTTGAAATGACAACAAAGGATTTAGAATATTGCATACACTTATTGATAAAGCAATGGCTATGTTTGGGAAGACTGCCTCCAATTCTGAAAGAAGTTCTATGTGGATAAAATGCTTTCAAATAGCATCACACACTCCTGAGAAATCTTTAATGAAAAGAATCAACTGATATGGCAAATCTAATTGTCTTATTTTAAGAAATTGGCAGACATTTCCGCCTTCAGCAACCACCACCCTAACTTGTCAGCAGCCATCACCATTGAGGTAAGACCATCCACCAGCAAAAAGATTATGACTTGCTGAAAGCTCAGATGACTGACAGTCTTTAGCTAGGTCATGTACATTAACTAGGCACAGTTACCCACGCCTGTAATCCCAACACTTTGGGAGGCCAGGGTGGGAGAATGACTTGAGCCCAGGAGTTAAAGACCAACTTGCGCAACATAGGGAGACTCCATCTCTACAAAAACAAATGTGAAAATTAGCCAGGAGTAGTAGCATGCACCTATAGTCCCAGCTACTCAGGAGGCTGAGGTGGGAAGATTACTTGAAGTCCAGGTTGCAGTGAGCTATGATTGCACCACTGCACTCCAGCATGGGTGACAGAACAAGACCTTGTCTCAGAAAAATAAATGCACATTGCTTTTTTAGACATGTTACTGCACACTTAATACACTACACTACAGTGTAAACATAACTTTTATATGCACTGGGAAACCAAACAACTGGTGTGACTCGCTTTATTGCAGTGGTCTAGAAACAAACCAAGGTATGCCTATACTACAGGAACTAAACTTTTCCCAGATTTTTTTCACTAGCAAAAAAGAAAAATTCACTTCAAATATGATTAAAAAAAACAGAACTTTTAATGTTACTGAAATTTAAAACAAGACTTGATCTAAGCCTGAATCTACATCAGTTCAGAATGCCTAAACTAAAAACATTAAATTTCAAAACTAAAATTTTACATTGTCTTAACACTTTGAAATGCATCTTTTGTAACTCATAAGATAATTTTATTTTCTAAAAATAAATACAAGAGGAAAAAGGTTTCCATAACGTTTAGAGATATGAACTAAGAGCCTACCTAACTCAAATTAACATTCAAGAAAGGACAGTTTTCAAAATTATTTTTTACATTATAGAATATAAATAATTTTTTCTGCAGGACTTAGTCATTTTTTTTAAGGAGGCTAGCTTTAACATTAGGATGTTCTTAGAATTTCTCCAACTGCCTAGAAAGAACAGTTATCTGACTAGCTAGAGAACATGCATGGTTTTGAGGACTAAGGGATTAAGTTACATAATTTCCAACAAGAGGCATGGTGCTTTTCAGAAAACATTTTAGTATAAAACGTTTTAATGATCCTCATTGCCTCCTCACAATTTCACTGCTGGATTCATGGAACTTCATTCCTAATATAACATTATTCACTTTCAGTGGGCTTCCAATCTCAAATAAGGCTTAGGTCCCATCTCCTCTCAGAGTTTGCCCCAGTAATCTTTGCTCCAAACTGTAAATATGGAGTTTTGATTTCCATGGCTTTATGCTCCAAACTGTAAAAACGGAGTTTTGATTTCCATGTCTTTATTTACCCAATGACTTGCTTGTTGATGCATCACCACTGAATAATGTATAGGTCCTCTTAACCAGCGTCTACACTGAAGTCTTAAGTGACTGTGGGCTCCCTCAAAAGGAAACGTGTTTTAAATAACCTTTGCCTGTGTTCATTATTAAACTAGATTATTTGATAGTGACATGAAATTCTTTAGAGGAAAACGTTGTAATATTAATCTTGATGTTTCTACAGAGTTTAGTAAATAAAAAGGTTCAAAGTGATGGTAGATGGTAGGTTCAGCCTGTTTTTCCCCTCCAAGGATAACCACAAATATAAAACACAACGATATTGGGGCACCAACATCCTTAAAATGTTCCTTGTTTGAATATCATAGGGCTTTTCCATTAACTCAATAGTACAACTGGATGAAAATATTGTACCCCAACAAAAATACGTTTAATGCTAATTTATTTTTACGTGTCTTAACTACTTCATCCGTGTACTCGCATACCACTGTTCAGAAGTTTTCAAATATGGGACAATCAGAGTGCTCAACTCTACAAGACATCATTTTCATGACCCATTTCTCAAATAAAATATTAAGGTTGAGGCTCCGGTATTTCATTTCAAATAGTACTGGTCTGTTTTTCCAGCCATGAAAATGTTTACATTCTAAGTAAAAATCCCAGCGATGGTTAAGTCTTAAATACAAATCCCCAAACTCTTGCACTGCCTTCAGCTTTCAGCTTGAATGTATTTCAACCAGTTCCCATAATTACCACAATATTACTATTATCTTAGTCTCACTGCCAAAAACCCAGCTGCAGACTAACTATGCAAGAATGAGACACTGTTGAAATGACTCGGAAAAAAAAAAAAAAGAAACTTTACCCTCACTGAATTTAGCTACAAAATCCTGCAATTAAATGAAACCAATTACACACAAACACCTTCTTCTAAGAAAGAACATGGTGCCGCTACACAAGGAACCCAGAGAGAAATTCAGCTCACAGTTGCGCCTAAGCCACCGCGGCAGAGTCGGGGGCTGGGGGCGGAGAAGAGGAGGAAACTTGGAAAGCACAATGACTCCAGTGACGGCTCCCGCGAAGAAACCCACGGGGCTCTATCAAACTTGAGGGTTTGCGTTCGGGGACGCGGCGGGCTTGGTGCTCGGCCGCCGGCAGGCCGCTCGGAGCCCACCCTCGGCTACCCGCGGGGCCGCGCCCGGGGAGGGAGGTCAGGCAGTCGCGAGCCTCCCTTTCGTGTCCGGACGGCTTCGGCCGGCGTCCCCGCGATTCTCCTCTTCCTACTCCTGCCTCTCCCCTTTTGTTTTTCAGGCATTCGGTCCGCCCCGGCGGAGGCCGGCCCGTCCTTCCCGCGCCCCAGCCTCTCCGGTCCCCCCGAGCCCCGGCCTCCTCGTCTTCCTCAGGCCCCTCGGCCTCTCCGCGCGCCCGGCCTTTCCGAAGCCTCCCCCCACCATCCTCCTCACGTCCCCGGACTCCCCACGTCCCCCAGCCTTTCCGTCTTCCTCGAACCCCTCGGCCTCTCCGCGCGCCCCCAGAACCCCAGACCTCCTCCAGCCCCCGGCCTCCCCACGTCCCTCAGCCTCCCTGTCTCCCCCAAGCCTCCCGACCACCCAGCGCGCCCCCTGACCTCCTCAAGCCCCTCAGCCTCTCGGAGCCTCTCGGCCTCCGCGGACGCCCCCGGCCTCCCCGCCTCCAGGAACCACGGCCGGCGGGCCGGGGGCGCGGGAGGGGCCGGTCTCCGCCGCATCCGCCCTGGGACTGACTGGGCGGCCCCGCTCTGCCCCTCCGCCCTCAGGGCCGCGGCCCTGCCCACGACCGCTGCACAGAAGGAACCCGCCCAGCCCCCGGCCCGCGCCCCGCACTCACTCGGACCGCGCCTCGGCGCCGAGAGGCGAAGGCAGACGACGACGGGGCGGCGCCGGGCGACGGCAGCCGCGCTCCCTCCCACGCCTCACGCCGCGGGCGCACAGCGGTCCCGGCCCGGCGGCGGCGGCGGCGGCGGCGGCGGGCTCGCGCCCTCGGGGCCGTGCTGAGTCGGCGCGGGCCCGCGAGCGTGCGCGGCAGCCGGCTGAAGCGCGCGCCCTCCTTCAGCAGCTCCGCCCGGTCCCGTCTCAGTCCGGAGTTTCCGCCTCTCGGCGACACTGGGCATGCGCGCCGCCGCCCGCGCATGCCCAGCGTGCCGCCAGGCTCCGCTCCTGTAATTTACCCTGTGGAGGCCAGGTCGGGTTTTAGGGGTGGCCGGAGTCTCCGCGCGGGCGTGGCGCCCGGACAGGGAAAGCTCTGGCCTTGGGGGTGGCCGGGGTCGCCCCACCGGCGGACTTCCTGGGGTCCCACCTGCCGTGCTCTCTGCCAGCGGGATCAGGCCGACTTCGGGAAAGCCCTCCCCAACCCCTTCCTGTCCCCCAAATTCCGAAGGGGGCCCTCTGGAGGACCTCCCTCTAGAACGGCCTGGCGGCCCCGCCCCCCAGAGTTGGAAGCCCGCAGTCGGGCACCCGCTGCGCGCCCCGGCCCTTGCTGTGCCCTCTCCAGGCGTCACACCGACCCTAACAAGCGGTTCCTGTGCCCTTTTTGCAGATAAGGAAACTGAGGCTCAGATTTTCATGGCATTATGGCTAAGTTGGACTGGGCCATGATTTGATTTTGGAAGATGAAAAATCATGAAAGGGACTTAGAAGTCCACTGGAGGTAGACAGGTTACCTAAATGAACGCCAGCAGGGAACGAGCCCGGCAGTCCCTCCCGAGGCCTACAGACCTGAGGCGGGCTCCTCCAGGCAGAGGAGGGAAGGCTCGCCCCGACCCCGAACCGGCCTGCGACGATGTGAGCCAGTTTCAGCAAGGAGCTGGTTGGTTAAGACTGGACGGTGCCATGGGTAGGGTGGAGGAAATGGCAAAGGCGAGGTTGGAGGGATTGAAACCTGCAGACGGCTATGCGGGGCCTTGCTTAGGTATCTGGAGTTTCTTTAGGCAACAGGGAGCCTTTGGAGGGCTTTAAGCAGGAAGTGATAACTGATTTGTGTTATTTAAAAAAAAAAAAAAAAGTCACTCTGGCAACCTTGCGGTCGGAAATGAAACCAGAAGAAGCCTCAAGGCTGCAACTTTCATTTTTATGGTGTCGTTTTGATGCTAACCGCAAGCCAGCAGGCAGGACAGACAGGCACCGAGGCATTTTGAAAGGCGAACACCCTGAAGCTCAAGAGGTGATACACTGGCATTGCATTAGGAGCCATAAATCAAGTCAAAATCAAGTAAAATAAGATGCTTTTGTCAAGATTTTACCATATTTAAATGTTTTGGGTTTTATTGTTCTTTAATGAGATGTATTAAGGTTGGTGTTTTTCTCGGTTTTGTTATGTTTTACTACATGTGAAATTGTAAGGAATTGCCTCTCCATGTCAGCCTCAGGCCTTTGCGCATGCTATTTGCTCTGCCTGAAACTTCCTGCTCCTCACTTAGTTCAAGACCCTGCTTCTACATCACCTCATTGATACTGACAGACCACTCTGTATATAGTAGGAACCACCCACTGCCCTGCCATCCTCACACACACTCCCCACTTAGTCCGCTCTGTTGTTCTCCAAAGCACCTATTGTTCACCACAGCCCAGCACTGTGTTCCTGTTTATTTCTTGATTGTCCGCTCCCTCCACTAGAATCTTAGACTCATTAGAGCATGGGCTTTGTTTTGTTCACTAATAGGTCCGAGCACACAATAAGTATTTGTCAAGTGAATGAACGAAGCTTTGGGTGATGTGAAGTGAGAGCTTATTATTAATAACTAGAAGAATTGCATGAGAGACAGAGAGGGGAGTGGAAGCATAGAAGGGGCTGCATTAAGGATAACCTTGGGGGAAGGGGCTGCACTTAGCATGGTAGACTAAAAATGGCCACCAATTCTTTGACGCTTTTCCCAAGAGGTGGAATTTATTCACCCCTTGAATCTGGACGGATCCTGTTAACTTGCTTTGATCAATAGAATATCACAAGTGACAGTGTACAAATTCCAAGCCTAGGCCTCAAGAGGCCATGCTGCTTTCATTTTCTCCCTCTTAAGCCCAAGCTAGCCTCACCAGGAGGCCGTGTGGAAGCAAACTGAGGTACCCTGGCCAACAAGCTGCCACCTCCAGACATGTGAGTGAGCTGTACTAGACCACCCAGCCTCTGTGAAGCATTCAGCCAACTGCAGCTACATAAGACCTGGAGAGATTGTTGGAAGAACTGCCCAGCTGAACCCAGCCCAAACTGCCAAACCACAGAATTGTGAGCCAATAAAATACATGTGGTTTTAAGCCTTTAGGTTTTAGGGTGGTGTATTACACAATCTTGTTTCCAGGACTCCGCCACGATACATTTGAAATTGAAGTTCTTGGCTGGGCACCGTGGCTCACGTCTGTAATCCCAGCACTCTGGGAGGTTGAGGTGGGTGGATCACCTGAGGTTGGGAGTTCGAGACCAGCTTGACCAACATGGAGAAACCCCATCTCTACTAAAAATACAAAATTAGCTGGGCATGGTGGCATGCGCCTGTAATCCCAGCTACTCGGGAGGCTGAGGCAGGAGACTTGCTTGAACCCAGGAGGCAGAGGTTGCAGTGAGCCAATATCACACCATTGCACTCCAGCCTGGGCAACAAGAGTGAAAACTCCGACTCAAAAAAAGAAAAGAAATTGACATTCTTGAAGGTCAACTTTGATTATTATTCTGCTTAATAAAAGAAGAAAGTCAGAAAAGGTCAGGAAGGAGTGATGCAAAGGAGAAGGGCAAACAGACACAAACAGGAGAAAAGGGACAAACAGGAAGCAGTGGCTTGTCTTCTTGGACATCCTTTGTGGTGCCTAATAACTCAGACTTAGGAGTAAGATGAACATTGGCACAGACCCAGGCTCAAGTTCAGCCATTCACCAGTAAATCTGAGAAGGTTGTATAATGTCTCTGAGCCTCAATTTCTCATCTGTGAAATGGAGCCTATAAAGGTTGCACATTAAAATTAAGTTGCAGAGGAAACAAACCATTCTCATAAAATAGCAGAGTGCTTAGTGTATATATATATATAAGTGTTATTGATTATACCATTGCTTTATGGATTACTAAAAATTTGCATGATGATGGAGCAGGTATTCAAAGGATCATCAGAGCAGTATCAAGGAAGGCTGACGTCTCTCAGTCTCTGTGGGGCAGAACCTGTTTACACTGTCTCTAGACTTCATAGCAATCCTGTGATGTAGACGCTATTATCAGCACCTCCATTTTATAAATTTGAAAACTACTGCTCAGAAAAGAAAAAAAAAGCAATGAGTCAGATAGCAGGGCTGGAATTCAAGGCTGCATCTGTCCAACTGCAAAGCCTGTGCTTCTTCCTCTCCCCAGCACAGTCTCTGATGCATTCATACCCCATAAAAAAAACACACACACACACACACACAATTTGGCTTCTCCCCTTCCTGCATTGCGCCAGATGGGCTGAGCATTGACCTTGTATAGGAAGCTTTTAGGAAGAGCTTCCTGTGTGTTGGTAGAGCAGCTGCACCAAGCCTGGGAACAGATCCCCCTTGAAAAGCCCCCCACCTCCCTTGTCAGCTAAGGGTTCCCTCCCAGGAGGGGCTCACTCATGGTGGAGAAGCAGAAACACACATGAAGGCCAGGGGGTGGATGCACAGTCATGGGGGAGTGGAAGCTGATGTCACTGAAGAGACACTGAAGCCCAGGTTCCTGCCCACATCACAGCTGATCAGCCTGCAGATCTGTCTGGAGAAGCTGAGATGAGAGAAAGTGAGACCCAGGAAATAGGTGCCTGGGGTACTTTTTGGTCCAGTAAGATGTGCCCCTGGGAGCTATGGGCCTCTCACATCACCAGGGAAGGCTGGCCCTCAAGAATCGGAGAGTGGTAGAATGGAGAAAGGGTCCGACAGACCTGGCCTCCAATCCCAGCTCCCCAACATGACAACCCCACGGCCCCAGGCAAGCTGCTCAACCTCCCGGAGTCTCAGCTTCCTCCTGTGTAAAATGGGGAGAGTAGAAGAGCGGAAGGCAGGGGCAGTGGTGTCCCTAGGAAAGACATCCAGAAGGAAAGCAGAGATAAAGGAGGGGGCTGAAGACAGATTCCCACCTCCAAATTCTATCCTGTATAGTCAAATGGGCCCTGCCCTCTGCCGAGGCCACAATTACCACACGCAGCTTGCCCAGGGGAGAGCAAAACAAATCCGTGGTCACCATTCAGAAACATTCTGGGCAATTAGGCTATGCAGGTTTGTTGTTGTTGTTTTGAGACTGAATCTCATTCTGTTACCCAGACTCGAGTGCAATGGCACAATCTTAACTCACTGCAATCTCCACCTCCTCGAGTTCAAGCGATTCTCCTGCCTCAGCCTCCTGAGTAGCTGGGGTTACAGGTGCCTGCCACCACGCCTAGCTAATTTTTATGGTTTTAGTAGAGATGGAGTTGGCCAGGCTGGTCTTGAACTCCTGACCTCAAATGATCCTCCCACCTCAGCCTCCCAAAGTGCTGGGATTACAGGCATGAGCCACCGTGCCTGGCCTCTATGCAGGTTATGCTACAAGTTGAAATTTCACTTACCACACACACGTAATGTAGGAATGTACAGATAGGGGGAAAGGGGTCCCGTAGTGGGTGCCCCTTTTCTGTGGGGATGTGAGAACAACTCTTCCTAGGTTGGGGAGCATCCCAGCCCCTGCTGCTCACATAGATCTCCCCCAGTTTACTCCACCAGTGTTCCAGGGCCCTGTGGCACATGGGGTACTAACAGGGCCTCAAAGAAGCCCTGTTATAAGGGAACTGATACAATTCCCTTACTTTTTTTTCTTCACTTTATAAAGACCATGCAGTTGCAGGGATGCCATTAAACCTGTTCCAGTCAGGAACTGATACAATTCCCTTACTTCTAACCTAGAAGACTAGATCTCACCCATCCTCAGTGCCCCCACGTTCCCCTGACTGGAAGTGAGCAAGCCCTGTCTCGAGGCCAAGCTGCCTAGAGCAGGACCTCTCTGCGGGGGTCTGTCCCAGGGATACCGCTTCCTGGCCTGGGCCCCAAGCCCACTCCCACCCCTACACCCCCTCCCCCAAAATACTGTGTAAAAAAAATCCTCCCCTCCACAAGGCTCAGCAGGTCCAGGCCAGGAACAGCCCCCACCCTCCTGACCTGACATACCCCTTTGGTCTGGACCTAGTAGCAAGGCTCCAATCACAGTTCATGCAGAGCTAACATGTGCCCTGTACCTGCTACTATCCCTGCAACAGCCTTTAGAGGGGGAAATGTCCACATTTTCTGCGCAATTCTGCCCCAAACAATTCATTATCTCATTTACTTTTCACAACTACCTTAGGTAAGTATTTTTAAGCACATTTTACAAATGGGTAAACTGAGGCCAGAAGGTGATGGCTATCCAGCTCCAGTCTACCCAGCAAGCAAGAGGCAGAGCCAGGATTCAAACTCAACTTGTCTGGCTCCGAAATGGTGCTCACAGCACCACAGCACCTGCTGAGATTACAGGCACGTGTCTTGGTGCCTGACCTGAAGGTGACTAGGAAGAGAGTCTAGGTGAGGACCACGCAGCTCCTCTCTGCCATGAATTCTTCACTTTATAAAGACCATGCAGTTGCAGGGATGCCATTAAACCTGTTCCAGTCAGGAACTGATACATTTCCCTTACTTTTTTTGTGTGTGTGACAGAGCCTCGCTTTGTTGCCCAGGCTGGAGTGCGGTGGCGCAATCTTGGCTCACTGCAACCTCTGTCTTCCAGGTTCAAGTGATTCTTGCACCGCCTCAGCCTCCCAAGTTGCTGGGATTACAAGCGCACAACACCATGCCCAGCTAATTTTTGTACTTTTTTAGTAGAGACAGGGTATCACCGTGTTGGTCAGGCTGGTCTCGAACTCCTGACCTCAGGTGATCCGCCTGCCTCTGCCTCCCAAAGTGCTGGGATTACAGGCGCGAGCCACCATGCCCAGCCTGACATTCCCTTTCTTGATCTTTTTCATTGTTTTGGTTAGTATTAACTCCTCATTAAAAAAATGTCCTCTGCAAATCTTGTTGGAATCATGTTCAACAGAAGGCGGCACGCTTCCATTGCTCCAGTTTGTAAAATTTAAACAGACTGCCACTTAGGCTTCCCATTTCTTTCTTCTTCTTAGCTTTGTTTTTTATTTTTATTTTTTTTCCTGAGCTCCATTTTTGTGTGTGGGGTTGCTTGTTTGTTTTGGAGATGGGATCATGCCAGGCTGGAGTGCAGTGGCATGATCTCAGCTCAGCTCACTGCAACCTCCACCTCCCCGGCTCCCCACCTCAGCCTCCCGAGTAGCTGGGACTACAGGTGCGTGTTTGTATATTTTGTAGAGATGGCATTTTGCCATGCTGCCCAGGATGGTCTCAAACTCTTGAGCTCCAGCCATCATCTCGCCTCAGCCTCCCAAAGTGCTGGGATTACAGGTGTGAGCCACCACACTCCACCTAACTTGTACTAATTCTCAATGATCTAAAGCAATGCTTCTCAAACTAGTCTCTAGTATGGAGCAGTTCTTTCTTTTTGTCTTTTGTGGACTGATACTTTTGTAATTAAAAAACTAGAAATGAAGAATTTTAAAAGTAAAGACAGACCAGGTGCAGTGGCTTACGCCTGTAATTCCAGCACTTTGGGAGGAAAGTGCTGGAATCCATCACCTGAGATTAGGAGTTCAATACCAGCCTGGCCAACATGGTGAAACCCCACCTCTACCAAAAATACAAAAATTAGCCGGGTGTGGTGGCACACACCTGTAGTCCCAGCTACTCGGGAGGCTGAGGCAGGAGAATCACTTGAACTCGGGAGGCAGAGGTTGCAGTGAGCCGAGATCATGCCACTGCACTCCAGCTTGGGTGACAGAAAGAGACGCTATCTCAAATAAATAAATACATAAACAAATAAAAGTAATGACATACAAAACACAAGCCTCAGTTTTTTTTTTTTTTTTTTTTTTTGAGACAGGGTCTCACTGTGTTGCCCGGGCTACAATGCAGTGGTATGAACATGGCTCACTGCAGCCTTAACCTCCTGGGCTCAAGCAATCCTCCTGCCCCAGCCTCCTGAGTAGCTGGAACACAGGCATGTGCCATCACACTCAGCCAATTTATTTTATTTTTTTTTTTAGAGGTGGGATCTGGCTGTGTTGCCCAGCCTAGTCTCAAACTCTTGGGATTAAGTGATCCTCCCACTTTGGCCTCTCAAAGTGCTGGGATTTCAGGCATGAGCCACTTTTTGTTATTAGATTCAAAATAACTCTGTCAAATTGCTTTGAAAGTTTTTAAAACTCTTAATTGCTGTACTTCTCTCACTGTGCATTGATAACAGTGTGCAGAGCAGCTGCAGTTCTGTGCAACACCGTGGGCAGCATTAATTCAAAAGATTAACAAGACCTGGGCGCAGTGGCTCACGCCTGTAATCCCAACACTTTGGGAGGCCGAGGCAGGCAGATCACCTGAGGTTGGGAATTCGTGACCAGCCTGACCAACATGGAGAAACCCCGTCTCTACTAAAAATACAAAGTTAGCCAGGCATGGTGGTGCATGCCCGTAATCCCAGCTACTGGGGAGACTGAGGCAGGAGAATTGCTTGTACCCAGGAGGCAGAGGTTGCGGTGCACCAAGATCATGCCACTGCACTCCAGCCAGGGCAAGAAGAGCAAAACTCCATTTAAAAAGAAAAGAAAAGAAAAAAAGATTAACAAAAGAAGACTTGGGCCACGTGGTAGATCACTCCTGTAATCTCCAGCATTTTGTGAGGTCAAAGCGGGCGGATCTATTGAGCTCAGAAGTTCCAGACCAGTCTGGGCAACATGGTAAAAGCCTGTCTTTACAAAAGATACAAAAATTAGCAGGGCATGGTGGTACATTCCGGTAGCCCCAGCTACTCGGGAGGCTGAGTGGGGAGACTCACTTGAGCCCAGGAGGTTGAGGCTGCAGTGAGCCAAGATTGTGCCACCGCACTCCAGCCTGGACAAGAAAGTGAGACCCTATCTCAAAAAAAAAAAAGTTAAAAAAATAAAAAAGACTTGATTCTGTTCAAAATGTACATATTTGAATATGCTTTCACCAAAATAGTATATATAAGGGCAATGTGAACAATAAAAAATTAGTATTTTCAGGTATATGTTTACAAAACAACTGTTTGTTTGCATGGCTCTGTTTCTATTCCAAATCTTCTATTACATGAAAAGTACAAACTATAATTAATATTAAAATGTTATATCAAATTTAAATAGATTTGAGATTTTTTTTTTTTAGATGGAATCTCTCTCTGTCACCCAGGCTGGAGTGCAGTGGTGCAATCTCAGCTCACTGCCACCTCCGCCTCCCAGGTTCCAGTAAGTCTCCTGCCTCAGCCTCCCGAATAGCTGAGACTACAGCTGTGTGCCACCATGCCTGGCTTACTTTTTGTATTCTTAGTAGAGACAGGATTTCACCATATTGACCAGGCAGGTCTCTAACTCCAGACCTCATGATCTGCCTGCCTTGGCCTCCCAAAGTGCTGAGCCACAGTGCCCGACCTATGATTGAAATTTTTTAATTTAATGTCTTGAATTATAATTAAATTCTTGCTTAAATTTTAACAAAATTATTTGCATTCTAGTATTTAATATTTTTGTAGTCAACAATATCAAGAATTGGTGTCATTCTTCCCACATTACTTCTACCTGTATATAATATACACAATATACACAACTTTTGCACATACAGTATGCAAATTGAAAGACAATAGTAGAATATTTCAAAATATCCTTCAACTGACATATGCAACTGTTGTGAATATCATGCTAAATGAGATAATGGTGATGGTTGCATAACTCTAAATATACTACACATCATTGAATCATCCATTTTTACAAAAAAAAGGAACTGACTCACTCTTGGAACTTCAGAGTCAGAGTCAGGCTGACTGAGGCGTATCTATTGAGGACTTTCACTCCATCTCTCAGGCCTCCATTCAAGTCTCACTCAGCTCTCCCCTTGTGATGACAAAATGCCACCATCCACATAGTTTCAAAGACCCATGTAGAAAAGCCTGTGCCTCTTCCAGCAGCTGAAGCCAAAGTCTCCTTGGCTTTGATTGGCCAGGCTCAGGCTCTGCGCCCGGCCTGAAACTGGAAGTAGAGTCAGCCCAAACCACAAGGATGTGAAGTGAAAGAGGGGTGTTGCCAGTAGAAAGAGAAGGGATACTGGAGATCCCCTCCTCACCTCCTTGTTCTGGTAATAGAACCCTACTTTTCCCTCAGGAACACACCCCACCTGCATTTCACTGGCCAGGTAGGGTTGCTAAGGGTGGGCCCAACTTGAGATGTTGGCCAGTATGGTACCCATCTTCCTGGGCTGTTGACTCTCCCCCAGAAATGCCACTCTGGGGCCAGGCACGATGGCTCACGCCTGTAATCCCAGCACTTTGGGAGGTCAAGGTGGGAGGATCACGAGGTCAGGAAATCGAGACCAGCCTGGCTAACACGGTGAAACCCCTCTCTACTAAAAATACAAAAAATTAGCTGGGTGTCGTGGCACATGCCGGTAGTACCAGCTACTCAGGAGGCTGAGGCAGAAGAATCATTTGAACTCGGGAAGCAGAGGTTGCAGTGAGCTGAATCGCGCCACAGCACTCCAGTCTGGGTGACAGAGCAAGGCTCTGTCTCAAAAAATAAAATGCCACTCTGGAGTCTCAGAGAGAAAAGGCAGCCGGCACTGAGGCATTTCTGGGGGACAGTGCTCCCAAGCTCCCACATGAGCACCCACTGGTGTGACTCCTGCAGAGATGGCCGCGCTGCCTGGCGACTGTCCCTTCAGTTCTAGGAGCTGAGCTGCGTCCCCCTCTTTCTGGTTTACCTTGAAATTGGCCAGAGTTGGCCTGTATTGCTAACAAATGACCCTGACTGATGGAGACACTTACATAGAGTTGCTGAAGATCACTGGCTGAAATAAATATTGTACAACAGTTAAAATGAAAAACATAATAAAATTTAAAAAGATCATTGACAACATATGTGAAGTTATGGGCCCCCAATTAATAACAGATATTATTATTGTTGTTTATCTCCCAAGTGTCTTGAGAACATTATTTTTTCTTTTTAATAGATCTTATTTTTTTAGATTTATGCAAAAATGGAGATGACGGTATAGAGATCCCATATACTCCGCACCAGTTCCCCTATTATTAACATTGCATTAGTAAAATATATTTGTTACAATTAATTAACAAATATTGATACATTATTGTTAACGAGAGTCCATAAGTTATTCGTATTTCCTTCATTTTGACCTAATGTACTTCTTCTGTCCCCAGATCCCATCCAGGACCCCATATGACATTCAATCATCATGTCTCCCAACACTCTTCTTGGCTTTGACCATTTCTCAGAATTTCCTTGTTTTATTTATTTATTTAAGAGATGAGGCCAGGTGCGGTGGCTCATGCTTGTAATCCCAGCACTTTGGAAGGCCGAGGCAGATGGATCACCTGAGGCCAGGAGTCTGAGACCAGTATGGCCAACATGGTGAAACCCCATCTCTACTAAAAATACAAAAATTAGCCGGGCGTGGTGCCAGGCGCCTGTAATCCCAGCTACCCCAGAGGCTGAGGCAGAAGAATTGCTTGAACCTGGGAGGCAGAGGTTGCAGTGAACTCAGATCTTGCCACTGCACTCCAGCCTAGGCAACGGAGTGAGACTCTGTCTCAAAGAGAGAGAGAGAGAGAGGAGGTTAGTTTTTTGGGGTTTTTTTAAATTTTGTTTTTGTTTTGTTTTGTTTTGTTTTTAGAGAGTCTCACTCTGTCACCCGGGCTGGAGTGCAGTGATGTGATCTCAGCTCATTGCAACCTCCACCTCCTGTGTTTAAGCAATTTTCATGCCTCAGCCTCCCAAATAGCTACACGTGTGGCCACTACGCCCAGCTAATTTTTGTATTGTTAGTAGAGACAGGGTTTCACCATGTTAGTCAGGCTGGTCTGGCACTCCTGACCTCAGGTGATCTGCCCGCTTTGGCCTCCCAAAGTGTTGGGATAACAGGTGTGAGCCACTGCACCTGGCTTAGGCTAGCCTTGAAATCCTGAAATCCTGGGCTCAAGGGATCTGCCCACATCGGCCTCTCAAGTAGCTGAGACTACAGGTGCATGCCACTGTACCCAGCAGAATTTTCTTGTTTTTTTGTTTGACAGAGTGTTGAGGGCTGCTGATTAGATATTATTATAGGATGAGCCACCATTGGAATCTGTCTGATTTTTTTCCCTTGAGAAGCCTGGAGTTATAGGTTATCAGGAGGAGGACCACAGAGGTAAAGCGTCATTGTTCTCACATTGTATCAAGGGCACATACTATCGACCTGAACTGTTAGTGTTGGTGTTGACCTTTCTCACTGGCCAAGTAGCATCTGTCTGGTTTATCCAACTTGAGGGCGGGTGACATAAATGATTTGGGGTCTTCTGAATAAGAGATTTGTCTCCTCCCACATTTGTTAATTTATTCGGTCATGTATGTCAGTACGAACGAATGGATATTTATTTTTTTGCTTTGAGTAATAATGCATTACTTTATTGATTCTGTTGCTTTTAGGGACATTGTTAATGTCCCAAACACCTTCAAGTCTTGCATCATCCATTCAAAATCAGACCCGTGTTTGGAATGGATAAGGGACAGCAGTGCCTCCTGGCAGAAAGGAGCCCTGGTGACGCACAGAAATCTCTTCCATGCGCTAAAGAGCCAGGTAGGCAGCAGGCCTGGGTAAGAGATTGATGGATCTAGTGATGACACTTGAGATCGCCTCCCATGTCAGTAAAGTTCGTTCCCTCATTCCAGCCACATGCGTCAAGCCCCAGGACTCGCTGCACAGCATGCCGAACACCAAGCTGCTCACAGTCTGGTGGGGAACAGACAAGTGAACAGGTAATTATGACACAAAGCCATCTAAGCTATGCTGCTGCAGAGGTGATGTTTGTGTCAAGTGTTAAAAGTAGACCAGGTCAGGGAAAGACATCCCTGGCAGAAGGCACAGCATGTGCAGAAACACAGGAGCGTGAGATGACATGTCCTTTGGGGAGGGCAGGCTTGGCTGCTTCACTTTTTTTTTTTTTTGAGACGGAGTCTTGCTCTGTTGCCCAGGCTGGAGTTCAGTGGCACGATCTCGGCTCACTGCAACTTCCACCTCCCAGGTTCATGGGATTCTGCTCCCTCAGCCTCCCGCGTAGCAGGGACTACAGGCATGTGCCACCATGCCCAGCTAATATTTGTATTTTTAGTAGAGATGGGGTTTCATCATATTGGTCATTCCTGACCTCAAGTGATTTGCCTGTCTTGGCCTCCCAAAGTGCTGAGATTACAGGCCTGAGTTACCACACCCAGACAGGAATCTATTCTTACAATGATCTTATCTTCCCATCACTCCTCAAGATTTAAATTCCCACCAACATGCATCCAGTTGGCTGGTGTAGTTTTGTGCCCTGGCTGCCAGCGGGAGAGAGCAGGAGAATCCTTGCTGGGTTTCTATATTGGGAGGTGGAGTCCTGTCCACTCCCTGGGAATCTCCTACTGGTGGAACAAGGTTGCGTAAGGCAGCCACAAGAGACAAGCATCCCCCATGGATCCACACTTTAGTTTCTTTTATAGAAATTCTCCATCTCTGAAGGGTCCAGAATCTTCCAGATTGAGCTCATGCTCCATCTCACCGTGGTTTCTCTTGCATTTTCTTCCCCTGTCTGTTCCCCTCTTCTCTCTTTTTCTATCACCTCATAGCCAGTGAGACAATGTTGGGAGTAGAGAAAAGGGATGGATATACACTGAGCTCTTGCTGTGTACCCACCCTCCACGCCAGGTACTCTGCACGCAGCAGTGAGTGTCGGAGCTAGCTATGCTGACTCATGAGAGCCAACTGTTGAACACAGACATTTGTAAACATTAAATTCTACTAAAAACAAAGGTGGCCGGGCTTGGTGGCTCACACCTGTAATCTCAGGATTTTGGGAGGCTGAGGCAGATGGATCACTTGATGTCAGGAGTTCGAGACCAGCGTGACCAACATCGTGAAACCGTGTCTCTAATAAAAATACAAAAATTAACTGGATATGGTGGCAGGCGCCTGTAATCTCAGCTACTCAGGAGACTGAGGCAAGAGAATCTCTTGAATCCGGGAGGCAGAGGTTGCAGTGAGCTGAAGTTGCACCATTGCACTCCAGCCTGGGCCTGGGCAATGGAGAAAGACTCTGTCTCAAAACAAACAAACAAAAAAAGTGGATAAAAAATATTCACAGCTCAGCACTCCCTAATTATTTTACTATATTCTACTCTTATCTGTGCTCTTGTCTATTACTATATATGTGGTGGAAACAAAACTGTGTAATAATGAACTACCATGCCTCCTTCTTCCCAACTCTGCATTCAGTAATGTCACATTGATAGCCTGAAATTGGTCATGGTGGAAATATTTACACTATGGAAATCTACAAACACCATAAATCAGGATTCCCCCCACCAAGAGCCTTTATTAATTTACAAGCATATCATTGTCTGTCCACAGGCTATCTCATTGATAAGATGACACTGTCATGATTTGGAAACAAATAAGACAGGGCCATGTAAAACAAATCTCCGTTTAGTCCAGCAAAATGAAATTCATTCTAAGCACCGATGAATTCTGTGCCTACTTTTTGTTTCCTTTGCCATGAATCTCAACGATCATGACTAGTCTTTGAGCACCTGTTAGACCTCAGGCATGCAAGTTCTCATTCTCTTATTGTCACTTTCATATTAGATGTTATTATTTCATTTTATAGATTAGAAAACTGAGGCACAGGAAGGTTAAGAGACTGCCTAGGGTCAAATCTTTTGTCTCCTGCCCTAGGGCCTGTGGTCTGGTTTGGTGTGTACCTGCCTCCTCCTAACCTGAAACAACCCAGAAGCCAGCAATTACGTCACCTGGCTTGTTGTCAGTTTCAATACAGTTGGTCTCATCTCTACTTCCGCTTCTTCTGAAATGTCATTTTTCCTTTAACTTGAGCAATTTTCCTTTTCATCTTCTCCAGCTTTATGCTATTGCATTTAACCGTGACAGTGATTAAGCCCTTTTCTTTAAAGTTACCTAGCCAAAGCAAGTGGTAGTTTATAACCCTCACCAGATAATTAATGTGTGTGACAGCCCACGGGCACTGCACATACTTTAACATTGGGCCTGGGAGGAATTCACGAGCACCAGAGCTACCAATAAATGACGGGGGAAAGGTCTGCACCCACTCCTCTAAACACCCTAACACTCTGCAGACACATCCCCTTGTTCCCACAGCATCCTTGTTGTATTCGGCCATTTTCCATTGCTCTAAAGAGACTGGGTAATTTATAAAGAAAAGAGATTTAATTTGCTCATGGTTCTGCAGACCGTAAGGAAGCACAGCAGCTTCTGCTTCTGGGGAGACCTCAAGAAACTTGCAGTCATGGCAGGAGGTGAAGGGGAAGCAGGCCATCTTACATGCCTGGAACAGGAGCAGGAGATGGGGGAGGTGCCACACACCTTTAAACAGTGAAATCTCCTAAGAGCTCAGTCAGAAGACAGGGCACTGGAGGATGGTGCTAAACCGTCAGAAACTGCCCCCATGATCTAGTCACCTCCGGGCCCCACCTCCAGCTTTGGGGATTACATTTCAATGAAATTTGGGTGGGGACACAGATCCAAACCATATGCTAACCAGGATAGTCACCCAAAGGGGGGACTGAAGCAATGTAAGTGACTCACTTGTAGCATCCAGCAAGCAAACACCAGAGCAGTGTGGGCTCTGGAGTTCCAGACAGAATCCAACTAAGAGTGGGGGTGATCTCACACTGGATCCGGCGTCCCTGTAGCTTTCTGCAGGCAGGCCTGAAACCATCTGGGACTGCTCCTTAGCTTGGGTGCCTCTATCCTGTCTCCATGCTCCCGTGACCAGGTGGGAACTGACTCAACAACCTTCATTATCAGCAGCCCACACGAGTCCCCTGACCCCTGAGGCCTTTCTGAACCTGGCCTCTACCCACTGCTTTAGGTGCCTCCCGCAGCCCCCACAAACTCTTAGCTCCATGCTGCAAAGTCATCTGTCAGCCTCTCAGCTTCTTTCCTCTGCTCAAGCTACTTCCACTGCAGCAAAGGCCCTGGGCCCATTCCTAGGCCTGGCTCACCCTCCGTGCCCGTCTCTCTCAACTCTGCTCAGTCTCACCTCCTCCAGGAAGCCCCCAGCTCAGGTTCCCCAGTCTGCGTTCAATGCTGTGCTCTGTGCTCCCAAAGAGTCCCCATGTCTAGCTCTGTCATCCTTTGTTTTAATAATCTTCCCCCCACCCCACCCCCAGGCTCTATCTACCCTGGGCGTTCCTAAAGGCAGGGAATGTTTTTAGGATTTCTTATCTCTGTGTCATTTGTACCTAATATGACATGCCTGGCACCCAACCCCACGAAGACAGTGACACTCTGAAGATGATATGTGATATTTATTTATTTATTTAAAAGATGGGTCTCACCATATTGGTCAGGCTGGTCTTGAACTCCCGCTGATCGCTCAGGCGATCCGCCCACCTTGGCCTCCAAAGTGCTTGGATTACAGGCATGAGCCACCACGCCCGGCCTCTTTATTTTTTTTTTTGGAGACCGAATCTTGCTCTGCTGCTCAGGATGGAGTGCAGTGTCTCGATCTCAGTTCACGCAACCTCCACCTCCCAGGTTGAAGCGATTCTCCTGTCTCTTCCCAGCCTCCTGAGTAGCTGGACGACAGGCGCATGCCACCATGCCCCGCTAATTTTTTTGTAATTTAGTAGAGACGGGGTTTCACCATCTTGCCCAGGCTGGTCTCGAATTCCTGAGCTCAGGCAATCCACCGACTTGGCCTTCCAAAGTGCTGGGATTACAGGCGTGAGCCACCGCTCACACCTCTTACAGTATTTCTAACCAGTATGATCACACTAAGTTGGAAATTAAGGCATAGCAAGGTAAATGGCTGACTTGTGATCTTCAGCAAATCAGCACAGAGGTATGTGGGGAATGCAGGGGTTCTGGGCAGAACTTGACTAAGAATGTAGATTACCGCATAATAAATGATGCATTTTTGAGTGACTGAATGAAAGTTTCCCTAGCTACCCATGTCTCCCTATAGTTATGTACACAGCATGTTACCTTTGACCCTTTGACTCTGTTTTGTGTGTTTTTTTTCTTTTTTTTTTTGAGACAGAGTCTTTCTTTATTGTTATACTTTAAGTTCTGGGGTACATGTGCAGATCTTGTGGGATTGTTATATAGGTACACACATGCCATTGTGGTTTGCTGCCTCCATCTCCCCATCTCTACATTAGGTATTTCTCCTAATGTTATCCCTCCCCAATCTCCCCACACCCTGCTATCCCTCCCCTAGCCCCCCACTCCCCAACAGAGCCCAGTGTGTGATGTTCCTCTCCCTGTGTCCATGTGTTCCCATCGTTCAACACCCACTTATGAGTGAGAACTTGTGGTGTTTGGCTTTCTGTTCTTGTGTCAGTTTGCTGAGAATGATGGTTTCCAGCTTCATCCATGTCCCTGCAAAGGACATGAACTCATCCTTTTTTAATGGCTATGTAGTATTCCATGGTGTAAATGTGCCACATTTTCTTTATCCAGTCCATCATTGATGGGCATTTGGTTGGTTTCAAGGCTTTGCTATTGTAAACAGTGCCACAATGAACATATGCGTGCATGTGTCTTTATAATAGAACGATTTATAATCCTTTGGATATGTACCCAGTAATGGTATTGCTGGGTCAAATGGAATTTCTATTTCTAGGTCCTTGAGGAATCGCCACACTGTCTTCCACAATGGCTGAACTAATTTACACTCCCACCAACAGTGTAAAAGCATTCCTATTTCTCCACATCCTCTCCAGCATCTGTTGTCTCCAGATTTTTTAATGATCGCCATTCTAACTGGCATGAGATGGTATCTCAAAGTGGTTTTGATTTGCATTTCTCTAATGAAACATCTATTCTCTCTGATTTGCTGGTTTGAAGTTTGAGACTATCAGAAAGGCTTATTCAGAAAGATGAGTCTCAGCATTCTTTATGGTAGAGGAAAACTTTGGAAACCATGCAGACATCTAGCTTTTGTAGAAAGGATAACTCAACTATGACTTGTCTGCTTATAATATCATTATTCAGCTATTAGAAATAATGGGCCAGGCATGGTGGCTCATGCCTGTGAGGCTGAGGTGGGTGGATCGCTTGAGCTCAGGTTTGAGACCAGCTTGGGAAACATGGTGAAACCCTGTCTCTACAAAAACAAAACAAAACAAAACCCAAAAATTAGCCAGGCATGCTGGCGTACACCTGTAGTCCCCGCTACTCAGAAGGCTGAGGTAGGAGGATGGCTTGAGCTCAGGAGGTCGAGGCTGCAGTGAACCAAGATTGCGCCGCTATGCTCCAGCCTAGGTGACGAAGCAAGACCCTACCCCTCTCCCCTCAAAAAAGAAATAATGGATGGGTAGACCATATAATTATCATGGGGACATGGCAGGATGTAATGTAAGAGAAGAAGTTTAGGAGATGAAAGTTTATGCATATTATGAATAGTACATAAAAGGAAAGCCAGGAAGTAGATTCAAGGGTGTTGAATCTTGAATCTTTTGGGTGGGTAGGGGCCTTGGTGGGTTAGGGTCTAGTTTATGAGATTATCCTTGAAGATTCTGTAAGTCATGGATAAAGAATAGTATATTAAGTTCTAATTCTTTGCTAGTTGCTGTGTCTCAAAGGCTCTGGCCTCAGTATTTCAGCTCCTCCTCTGGAGATGCCATCAAAGCTGTTACCATGCACTGATCTGGCCACCTAAATAATGCAGCTCACAGTAGCAGAAAAATATCATGCTTATTTCTATAGATGTTGCTCATTTAAACTGGCTGGCTTCTCCTTGGTTGCCTCCACTGCTTGGGGCTTACCCTTGCGGAGGGGTATTTTGGGTGGAGTTGTCCACATCATTAAAAAAATTGCTATCCAATAATTATTATTTTTTATTAACTAAACTCCAGACTTTATTCAGATTTCATGTTTTTCCACGAAAGACTTCTTTTGTTCCAGGATCTGATCCAGGACACCACATGGCATTTAGTAACATGTTGTTTTTTAATTCTACAAAATGCATGAATACATTTTCTTTTTGAAAATTGAGAACACTGCAAATAGAGCTAATGGCGTCCTTTGACTACCACTCCTAACCTGAGCCCCTTTGCCCCTCTGCGAAGATCATGCTAAGTATAAACCTCCACGCTTCTCCCTCTTTCTCTCACCTCCCTCTCCCCTTTCCCACTCCACTCCCTTTCCCCCGCCCCATCCCTCTCCCTCCCTTTTTCTTCCTCTTCTCCCACCTCCATCTCTCACAGCTGGTTTCTGTCTTTAGATCAGTACTTTTGGTTAAATCTATGAATGTTAACTTTATCTCTGATGAGGTCTACCAGCACCTCTCGCCTCATTCACACTTTTTTCCCTGCTGTTTTCCAAATGTTGAATACCGCAAATTCATTGTTCTTATAATGAATATACATTTGAAAAAATGAGCATCAGAGGGTGATTGTCATAAAGGAGATGGAAATGCGGGCAGTGCAGATGTAGGTCTCATAGGTACGGTCATTCCCGGGTATGGGCATAACAAATACAGCTGAGTCAGGGTCAGGACGCGCCCCAGCTGGGGTGGGCTTCGGGTGCTTCAAGGTATATATGCTTTGGTACGAGGTAGGGAACCAGTCTGTGTAATAATGAGCTCTGTTGACTTTCAGATGTTGAAGTGGATGTTTTTTTTAGGGGGAGTCCATTCTCAGCTCCCTCCAATTCTAAATATTTGCATGGTGCTTGGTACTGGCCTGTCACTTTATTTGCTTCTCTAGGGGACATGGTGAATTATGAGGCCATTCTTGCCCAGAAGGCGCTGATGATCATGGTTGTATTTGAGTAAATTATTTTTGTTTTATGGTCAGTGACATTCTCAGGGGTCTTGGGGCTGCGGTTCATGAAGCGCTAAGGAGGTACAGATGTAAGAATGTGAGTTCATTATTGACAGGCAGCTGTGGCAGGAAGGGAAGGATCTGAATGCAGAATTGGAGGATGAAGGATTTCTGTTGCATCTAAAATCAGCGTCGGGGAAATGACTTCACTTCTGTGAATCTCTGCTGCCTCATCTTTAAAGGGGGATAATAAACTCTCCGTCTTGGGCATATTGTGAGGTTTTGATGAGCAAGAACTTTATCAGCTGCTGTGCAAATGTAAAGTTCTAATCTTTAGTCATTACGACTCCTGGTTGGTACTCAGGCTCTGCTTGATTTCCCCTGCCTTTTTGATGCTGTTAGGCAGCCTTTCTCTCTGGATCTAACTCATTTTCTTGGCTTTTAGATCCAGACAAGTGAGAGTCACCCTCTGAGACAGTTCCATTTCACCTCCTGGCCAGACCACGGTGTTCCCGACACCACTGACCTGCTCATCAACTTCCGGTACCTTGTTCGTGACTACATGAAGCAGAGCCCTCCCGAATCGCCAATTCTGGTGCATTGCAGGTACACAGATGGCACATCATGTGTGACAGATTTCAAATGTCATATGTATTTGTGAGCACTTTCCAAAAGCAAGGCCTAAGAGGGAATGTAATAGGCATTTACGAATTCAGGAAAGGTTTGGATAAGGAACCATGGACTTACTCCCTAAGCCCTGAGCTTCCAAAACAGGGATTGGCAAACTGTAACCCATGGATCAAATCTGGTCAGCTGCTGTTTTTGTAAATAACATTCTGTAGGAACGCAGCACGCCTATTTATGTGTATATTGTTTATGGTTGCTTTTCTGCTACAATGGCAGAAAGAGACCATACAGTTTGCAAAGCTGAAGATGTTTACTATCTGGCCTGATACAGAAAAAGTGTGCCAACCCCTTACAATAAGAAGTTAGCTTTGAAGCTAAAGGAATGGACAGAAGACAGGAGGGGCTGTGTGGCCCAGTGGGAAATAAATTGATGAAACGTGCCATCCTAGGTTATGGTGGCAACTTGAATGGGACTGAGATCGAAGAAGCTCAAGCTAGGGGTCGTATGTGTGGCATTTGACTCAGATGTGAGTTTGTGACTTAGGCGCCAGTCCCAAGCTGGTGCTGTCTGACTTGCTGAGGTTTCCATTGAACAAATGTGTACTGGTCCTGTGCATTGCCCTCAAAGTGTGACAGTGAAGGAAAGCAAGATGTAGGTACAAATGGGGAACTCTGAGTGGCTCGCCGTCGAGGTGACCCACTGTAACTGGCTTGTTTCTCTTTTCTCTCAGTGCTGGGGTTGGAAGGACGGGCACTTTCATTGCCATTGATCGTCTCATCTACCAGATAGAGAATGAGAACACCGTGGATGTGTACGGGATTGTGTACGACCTCCGAATGCACAGGCCTTTAATGGTGCAGACAGAGGTGAGGCCAGGATCCGTATTTGACATTCCATCCTTCTCTTCCTTTTTGTTTTTAATTGGAGTCTTGCTCTGTCACCCAGGGTGGAGTGCAGTGGCTCAATCTTGGCTCACTGCAACCTCTGTCTCCTGGGTTCAAGTGATTCTCTTGCCTCAGCCTCCCGAGTAGCTGGATTACAGGCATGCCCACCACACCCAGCTAATTTTTGTATTTTTAATAGAGACAGGGTTTCTCCATATTGGCCAGGCTGGTCTCGAACTCCTGACCTCAGGTATCTGCCGGCCTTGGCCTCCCAAAGTGCTGGGATTATAGGTGTGAGCCACTGTGCCCGGCCCTTTCCCTCCATTTTTAAAAGGTTGCATTGTGTCATGCACTTGTGTTAAAATCTTTCTGGCCCTTGGCTGTGAACTAAGACTGGATTTCTTTGCAGACTGTAAGCTGACTTGGGATTAAATTACCCAATACAAGTAACATAGTAATACTGATGTCAGTAATGAACTACAAACTGAGATAGTGTGAGGATTCTTTTCCTTGCTGCGTTTGACTCATTAAATAATCTTAGGATATCTTTGAACTTTGGCTTCTGGGTTTTAAACTCATAAAACGTATTTTTCGGCTGGGTGTGGTGCCTCATGCCTGTAATCTTAGTACTTTGGGAGGCCGAGGCAGGTGGATCACCCGAGGTCAGGAGTTTAAGACCAGCCTGGTCAACATGATGAAATCCTGTCTCCACTAAAACACAAAAAAAAGTAGCCAGGCATGATGGTGGGTGCCTGTAATCCCAGCTGCTCAGGTGGCTGAAATGGGAGAATTGCTTGAACCCAGGAGACGGTGGTTGCACTGAGCCAAGATCGCGCCACTGTACTCCAGCCTGGGGAGCCAGTGAGACTCCGTCTCAAAAAAACAAAACAAAACAAAACAAAAAAACCTGGTGTTTTTCACTCTTTGTTTCTAAGAAGGTCTGACTATCTTTAAAATAAGTGAATGAAACAAAGTCATCAAGCATTAATAATATGACATAGCATAATGCTGCTTAACTGGTAACACAGCAATTTATCTTCACCTAGCTGTGTAAATTTTAAAGAACATCAATTATTATAGCTACAGAAGGGTGGCTGACCAGTGGAGAAAATGAACGCTTAATCTCTATTGTATAATTTCTGTACTACTGTTGGATTTGGTTTCACCCAAAATGTTACCGAGAAGCAGCATTTTTGAGGCATGTTTTCAACAGAACATACTGCGAAGTTGCCTTTCTCAAAGGGGTGAATGTTCCTTGACCAGGATGAGAGCAGAATATTAATTTTGTGTCAGGCTGTCGTCCTGTACCGATTTAGAACTCTATGAATATGTGCTGTGTTTTTGAGTCTAGCAGGGAATGTTCTAGATGCCTGGTACATTGTGTGCTCTGGGGTGAGCTTGGTGGTTGTGGTGGAAAGAGTGAAGTTCACCTCCTGTGTTGGTCAGAAAAGAGATTTTTCTTTTTTCTGCTATAATTATAGAAAGTAGTATTTCTCAATCTTCTATGCTTTTTTGAGAAACACAGAAATCTTATACCTGCCCCTAGAGTCTAATGTCTTTTTTATGTTTTGAAAACAATACTTATTCACATGAAAGCACTTAACAATTTATTTTTGTCTTACTCTTTCTTCCCCAGTCCTGCTCCCTGGAGGTAGCCAATATAGTTTGGTGTACGTCTTTATAAGGCTCTTTATGTGTATCTGTAAACACAGAAACACACACAGACACACATAGAGCACTTTGAAAAAACTGGATTCTTTTTTTTTTTTTTGAGATGGAGTCTTGCTCTATCCCCAAGGCTGGAGCGCAGTGGCACGATCTCGGCTCACTGCAACCTCCGCCTCCTGGGTTCCAGCAGTTCTCCTGCCTCAGCCTCCTGAGTAGCTGGGATTACAGGCGTGTACCACCATGCCCAGCAAATTTTGGTATTTTTAGTAGAAATGGGGTTTCACCGTGTTGGCCAGGCTGGTCTCACACTCCTGACCTGAGCTGATCCATTCCCCACGGCCTCCCAAAGTGCTGAGATTACAGGTGTGAGCCACCACACCTGGCCAGATCTTGTTTTATATATGTTGCTTCTCTGTGATTTTTTTCTCTTACAGTATCATGGATATCTTTTTCTTTTTTTGAGACAGAGTCTTGCTGTGTCGCTGGAGTGCAGTGGCGGCATCTTGCCTCACTGAAACCTCCGCCTCCCGGGTTCAAGCGATTCTCTTGCCTCAGCCTCCCGAGTAGCTGGGACTACAGGGGTGCACCACCACACCCAGCTATTTTTTGTATTTTTAGTAGAGACGGGGTTTCACCATGTTGGCCAGGCTGGTCTCCATCTCTTGACCTCATTATCTGCCCATCTCAGCCTCCCAGAGTGCTGGGATTATAGGCGTGTACCACCGTGCCCAGCCAGGGATATCTTTCTGTGTTGGCTTATACCCCTTTTCCTCTTTCTTTCATCACTACCTGTAGATTCCAATATGCCTGACCAAAGGGTAGTCCTCCTCCAGCCCCGCCTGATCATCTCCTTTTTGCCCCTCGCTTGAGCGTTACTGTTGATTCTGACTCCGCACAGCCTCACTAGCCAACACGATCTTGTTGGACGTATTATTGTTCGAATGTGTGTGTGCATTCTTTCCTCTCCATCTCCTCCTTCCTTTGCCCTTCCCCGAGACTGTGGCGTTTCTCCCTGGGGAGGGGAGGTGTGGAGTGTGCTCTTCTGGTTGAGAATTATTGACGAAGGACGTCTTGCTTCTGTGATTTCAGATCTCACCACAATGTTGTTACCTCTTGAAATATGTTCACTTCCATTTGCTGTTGGGTGGATGGGGTTTGGGAGTGGAGTTGTGGAATGACCTGTTTGGAAATAATTTTGGGTGATAATTTCTGGGACCTGTGTTCATTTTCCGTCTCTCTCTTTCCTTTTTCTATCAGGACCAGTACGTTTTCCTCAATCAGTGTGTTTTGGATATTGTCAGATCCCAGAAAGACTCAAAAGTAGATCTCATCTACCAGAACACGACTGCAATGACAATCTATGAAAACCTTGCGCCCGTGACCACGTTTGGAAAGACAAATGGTTACATCGCCTGATTCCAAAGGAAAAACCCTTCTGGAGTGAAGCAGACCGTCGCACCCACTGCAAAGGCCCACGCCCCGATGTCGACATGTTTTTATATGTCTAATATCCTAATTCTTTGTTCTGTTTTGTGAGAACTAATTTTGAGGGCATGAAGCTGCACATGACAGATGACAGATTGGGGCTGTCGGGGGCTGTGGACGGGTGGGGAGCAAATCACCTGCATTCCTGATGACCAATGGGATGAGGTCACTTTTTTTTCCCCCTTGAGGATTGTGGAAAAACCAGGAAAAGTGAGCTATGATTTTTTTTTCCAAAACAGTTTCTTTTTTAAAAAAGACTATTTTATATGATTCACATGCTAAAGCCAGGATTGCGTTGGGTTGAATATATTTTAAGTATCAGAGGTCTATTTTTACCTACTGTATCTTGGAATCTAGCTGATGGAAAATACCTAATTGTAGATGATGATTGCGCACGGAGGGGTCTGTGGTGCCTCTTCGGATGGGTTTTCTATTTGAACATGTGCCTTTTCTGAATTATGCTTCCACAGGCAAAACTCAGTAGAGATCTATATTTTTGTACTGAATCTCATAATTGGAATATACGGAATATTTAAGCAGTAGCTTAGCATCAGAGGTTGGCCTCCTCGGTAACATTCCTGTTCTCATTTGATCAGGGGAGGCCTCTTTGCCCCGACCCCACTTCCTCTGCCCCCTGTACATTTGTGCTCCATTTTTTTTCTGCCCTTTTCTCTCCCACTTTTTCCAAAGACTCTTCTGTTGTCAACATTTTCAGCCCATCGGTTGGGTGAGAATGGAGACTTGAATATCACCTTGAGAATTTCTGTGGGTGGGAGTGGGAGAAGCAGAGGAATCCTACAGTGACAAAAATCTTTTCTTGTCCCTGTATTGTCCTTTTTCTCATGTCTGTATTTGGTATGAAGGATTATTTAAAGGTGCAATATGTGACTTAGTAATTCATGATGTTCTAGGTTTTTAGTAACGTTTTACTCAGGTTGGCATTTTATGCGTCTGTGTCCGTGTGTGTGTGTGTGTGTGTGTGTGTGTGTGTGTGTGTATGTTCAGAAGCGTGGCAATCTGTGAACACTTTGGCGTGAATTCAGTGTCAGATTAACCCCTCCTTCCCCAAAGTCCACTGGCTTTAGTCTCTCTCTGCCGTGACGCATATCGGAATCTACTGTATATATATATACTAAGCTCTCAGAAACAGTCATTCCTATGAATTGATGTGTACAAAGTTTGAATTTGTATCAAAGATGTAATTATTATTTTTAAAACCTCTTTTCACTATACTGCTGCTGTAATTACTTTGATTTTTAAAATGTAGATTAATTTTTTTTTTTGCTTCAGGTGTGTATCCACCAAGAATTTCAGAATTTATGTGGATTTATTTTATTGGTACATAATCTGCAAACTTCTCAAGGCATTAACATGAAAAGAATTTCTTCTTCTTTTTATTTTATATTGTGGCTCAGGTTATATTTTGAAGAAGTTTTGAGTTTATCTTCCAATAGGCAATGAAGTAGACGAGATTTTATGAAGGAATAACCAAGTCCCCGGAGTCCTGTGGCTGTTTCCACAGTAATGCGTCCTGCTGTAGACAGGACAGGTATGTCCCATTGAGAATGGGAGCCGGCTCGTCCAGCGTCCTGATCCCTCCTTCCTCTGCCATGCCCCTCACCTCACTGGCACTTTGATAACTGACCAGATGCATTAATGAGTCTTTCAGTTCTAAAGGGTGAACCCACACTTTGAAAGCCCCGGGTGTGGTTCGGAGGGTGAGTGCTGGATGCCTTTTTCCCTCCTTTCCCTTTGAGGTACTGAAAGGATGAAAAGGTGGTGTCATGTTTTGGGGAGAATCTTACTTCTCAAGTGGAAATTGCACTTTTTGCTGAATCCTTTGCATTTTTTTGGTAGTGAGCAGTTCATTGAGTGTCAGGTCCTCAAAGGAATGAGTCGGCCGGGCTAGGTCGGGTCCTCTTGACTTAACTTCAGAGGGGGCGTTGGCTCAGTAGGTGTGAATCAGGGAAGCTGTGCTGTCCTCGGGGTGTTGCAGGAAGCTGAGTGTGGGTGGATTCCTCCCATACCTTCACACTGCCTCCAACTCATACAGATCCTGGAGCGGTCTGTACTTCATTCATAGGTCCCTGTTCAGGTGGCAGTTCTGTAGGCTGTGACCCTCTCCCCTCCAATTTGTCCAAAACGACTGTGATGGGTGACAAATCCCAGGGAGCTCCTAAGCCCTGCTTTGCCTGCATCACTGCCACAGAGAAGTCAGAGGAAGGGACTTCTTGTAAAAAAAAAAAAATCCTTTAAAAGATTAGAATCCTTTAAAAGATTAAAGCAATATAATTGTAAACATATTGTATAAAAATGCAAACCACAGTAACCCTCTTCCCTTCCGCCTGGTGTGGGCTTGGGAAATGGGCAAGCAGGCCCAGCAATCTCGGGAGGAAGTCTTAGGGTGGAGCAGGCTGGGATTCCAAAGGGGCAGGTCACACGGAGGTCACGATGCTTCTCTGCATCCTGAACAGGGCTGGGGACAGGGCCAGTGGGGGTGGTAAGGGTATTTATAGCACAGAGCTTGAAAAGGGAAGATGAATGTGTAAATATAAAGGACACCCAGGCTGGGGGTTGGTAGGGGCAAGAGGAGGGTGCCTCTGAGCTTCTTCAACCCCTCCCAGAAACAATGAGCTAAAATCGGAAGAGTCCAACGGAATCGTGGGGATGGCGTGAGTGCCCGTGCTCAGTCTTTGACAATTGCATACAGAGAAGCAGCTGGCATGGGTTTCACTGTCAATGGAAGGGCCAAAGATGGGTGGCCAGCTGGTTTAGGGGATTTGGGCCATTGATACCATCTCCCAAGAACAAGGACTTTTTGCTTCCAAAGTCGAATCTAGTGACGATCAACACCAGCAGGAAATGACATTTGGTGTCTGCCCACTGCGGCCACGCTGTGACCTCCAGCCAGGCTTCGGCCTAATTGACTCCACTGGATTTCTGCTTTGTTAAGTCAGAGCCTCCTGGGGGTTAGGGATAGAGGGTCGGGGGTCAACTATGCAGCCAATCGAGTTTGTTTTTCATCTAGGATGAAAAAGCCTGGTTCCCTTTTGAAATGCTTGATTGTACTTACTAAGCTAAGCTAGTCTTGGTGACTGATGTTGATTTGCCTCAAAAGTCTTAAGTTCTGGGTTTTCAGACTACTGTGTAGCAGTTGTGTGTTTAACATACTGTAGCTTTTTCTCCCTTGGGGGCACATATGAATAGGATGTGTTGATGTGGACTCTAAACTGTAATTTTCTTGTAACTATTTTGGAATGATGCATATTTCTAATGTTTGTTATACTTGTACAGAGTATTGCTGTTGGTTGCTTTTTTTTTTTTAAGGAAAAAATGGCCTGAAATTTTTTTTTTAAAGACTTACAAATACCAAATATAAAAAAAAAGTCAATGCATTATGGCTTTGCTTCTTTCTTTCTTTCTTTTTTTTTTCTTACAACGTACCGAGTAGTTTGCTGGCCTACATTTTACTTGGGCATCCTTAACAAAAACATATTTCTCTTTGGGATTTCCATATTTTTAGTTTTCTAGGACTGTCATAACAAGTACCACCAACTGTGGTTTAAACAACAGAGATTTACTTCCTACAATTTTGGTGGCTAAAAGTCTGAGATCCAGGTGTGAGCAGGGTTGGTTTCCTGTGAGACGTTTTTTTTTTTTTTTTTTGAGATGGAGTCTTGCTATGTTGCCCAGGGTGGAGTGCAGTGTCTCGATCTTGGCTCACTGCAACCTCTGCCTCCTGGGTTCAAGTGACTCTCCTGCCCCAGCCTCCCGGGGGCCTCTCTTCTTGGCTTCCAGATGGTTGCCTTCTCCCTTGCCTCCTAATCTTTTCTTATAAGGACACAAATCATACCAGATCAGGACCCACCCTATTGACCTAATTTTACCTTAATTACCCCTTTAAAGACACTCTCTTCAAATGTCAAATTCTGTTATACTGGGGATTAGGACTTGAACTTATGAGTTTTGGAGGGGAACCCAGTTCAGCCCATAACACACATTCGGGGCAATTTAGTGAAGAGGAGACTTGGAAGATGTGGCTGTGCACCTTAAGACTGTGTGTGTTCCCAGAGGGTTGGAGGTGCGAGTCTGCAGATGGATGGATACCCAGTTGGTTGGGGGTGTGCAGGCTCCTTGGGATTTTTAGAGGGCTTTTGTTGGTGGATGTGAGGAATCCTAGAATTGCTGGAATACTGTGGCAATTTGGGTAGTTTTAATTTCATCTCTCTCTTCTACATGGATGCAAACTCTAAACAGACTAAGATGGCTGGGCACGGTAGCTCACGCCTGTAAATCCCAGCACTTTGGGAGGCTGAGGTGGGTGGATAACCTGAGGTCAGGAGTTTGAGACCGGCCTGGGCAACATGGTGAAACCCCGTCTCTACTAAAAATACAAAAATTAGCCAGCTATGATGGTGGGCGCCTGTAATCCCAGCTGCTTGGGAGGCCGAGGCAGGAGAATAACTTGAACCTGGGAGGTGGAGGTTGCAGTGAGCTGAGATCGCATCACTGCACCCTGGGCAACAGAGCAAGACTCTGTCTCAAAAAAAAAAAAAAAAAAAAAAAAAAATCAGACTAAGATGATTTTGTTGTGAGATCTCTTTTGTGAAACAAATTCATTCATTCATTCAACTGTTTATTATCCCTCACCAGGCACTATACCTCAGTGGCTGAGGGTTTAATGGTAAATAAGACAGACAAAAATCTCTGCCGTTATGGAATTTACATGCTGATAAAGGGAGACAGACAAGCAGCGCATGTAAGTCAAATCTTTAGCATGTTAGAGGGTGAAAACATGAAGAAAAATGGCATTTCCCATCCTGATGCACCAACTCATCACTCTCACATGGTAGGCAGTGCAGTTACACCCTGTCAAGGTCAAAGATCTTCTGCAACGCACCCTCCACACAACCCCTGCTTTGGGGAAAAAAGAAAATTTGGAAACCTCACAGGCCTGCCAGAGACAGAGTGGAATGGAGCAGAAGTCCCACCCTTGAGGAGAGCCTCCAGGGAGTGGCTGGGGCCTGGGAGATGCAGATGCCAAATGAATGCCAGGAAATACTAGAGGAGGTTTAAAGGAAGACATAGCAGGGGCCCAGGGAATTATGAGTGGGTGGCTTTTAGTGGGGGGATAAAGAAGGGCAAGTAAGGGGCTTTGCTTGGAGAATGGCCAGGCTTCATGTGACTGGAATCTGAGGAGCATGTGACTGGGGGTGAGTGAGATGAGTTGAGGCTGATAACTGTGGAAGGTGAGTGCTGTGTTGTTGGCTGAAACTCACCCTTTAAACACGTGTGTGTGTGTGTGTACACATGCACAGGTGGACATATTGTCAACATTAACAACAAGCAGAGCAGTGGCTCCCACCTGTAATCCCAGCATTTTGGGAGGCTGAAGCGGGCAGATCACCTAAGGTCGGGAGTTTGAGACCAGCCTGGCCCACATAGCAAAACCCTGTCTTTACTAAAAATACAAAAATCAGCTGGGCGTGGTGGTGCGTGCCTGTAATCCCAGCTACTTGGGAGGCTGAGGCAGAAGAATTGCTTGAACCTGGGAGGTGGAGGTTGCAGTAAACTGAGATTGTGCCACTGCACTCAGCCTGGGTGACAGAGGGAGACTTGTCTCAAAAATAAATAAATAAAATATAAATAAAATAAGTCTATTTCTTAACACAAGCAATTGTAAACATAACCTGGAGGTATCATGTGAAATAAAACAACAAATTTTGCCTATATCTGTGTTCTAGAGGTCTTCACTGAAGATGATGTAGTTAGCTCTCCTATGCTTTCTGCTTAGGGGCAGCACTTGGGCTGGGGATAAAGTACCCATCATCTTCCCGTTTTGATTCAGGCCGAAGTTGTCCCAGAACTCTTCTGCACACACTGTTGTTTTAGAGGAGGCAGGGAGACACCGTATTGCCGACCTGTTATCTGCATACTTAAAAAACTAACCAAACTGGGCTACCCTGCAAAATGGCACAACGTTCTCTGCTCCTAGCACTTAGTTGGATAAAAACTACTTCACCCAGGTATAGCCAAGGAACTGAGATATTGTGGGAAAGAAAAACCAAATGATCACCTGTGGTCTTATACAATGTAAAGCTTAAGTGAGAAAAAACAATTTATAGAACTATAAGCAGAGAACAAGCCCACTAAGAAATAAGTGCATAGAAAAAAAGCAAGACAACTCTAGAATAATGTAATAGTGGGATCAGGAGGGGATTTTATTTTTATTTTCACCTGTCTATAGTTTCTAATTTCTCTCAATGAATATGGAGTACTTATTTAAGAGTCACTAGTTTAAAACTTAGCACTTTTTCCTCCTTGCCTCGAAAAAATGAAAGTACAGTATAGTAAAATTTACTAGTCAAGTTACAAAATTCTTAGATGAGTGTGAACCCCAGGCTGTTTTTGGAGCGCCCCCTGTTGCTAGCAGTTCGTTAAAAATGAAAGTGAAGGTTTTGGATGTTAAGAGTCTGAGCTGTAAAGCTGTAGGAAACAAGCGGCTGCCTATTTGCTCCTGGCTGAGTGTGGTCTGCAAGGGTCAAGGGCCTCTTTGGCATCTGGGGAGCAAAGGGAGTGGGCAGAAAGAGCAGAGAAGATTTAGGCTCCCAAGAGTTCTTTTTAAATTTTTATTTGTTTATTTATTTTTGAGACGGAGTTTTGCTCTTGTTGCCCATGCTGGAGTGCAGTGGTGGGATCTTGGCTCGCTGCAACCTCCACCTACCAGGTTCAAGCGATTCTCCTACCATAGCCTCCTGAGTAGCTGGGATTACAGGCACTTGCCACCATGCCAGGCTAATTTTTTGTGCTTTTAGTAGAGATGGGGGTTTCGCCATGTTGGCCAACCTGGTCTCGAACTCCTGACCTCGGGTGATCCACCAGCTTCGGCCTCACAAAGTGCTGGGATTACAGGTGTGAGCCACTGCACTCAGCCAAGCTTCTGAGTTTTGATAGCCGTCCCATCCCTTCTGGGGTTTCACAGCTCGATCTGGAGCTGAACGCGGCAGATCTCTGGGGCCTCCAACATGAGAGCCTGGGCTTTACCTGTTAGATTTAGCACAGTCACCTTCCTGCAGGCAGGTGAAGCCACCTGAGCCAAAAGGTGAGTAGCTGGTAGCTGTTGGGATTAGCAGTTTTGGATGCTGCCACAAGATGGCACCAGAGAACGGGGCTGTGGAAGCAATCCTTGGCTAGGCTGTGGCAGGGCAGGGGAGCACATAGGACTGGGAAAGGAACCAGGAGAGACATGAGGGAGGCTAAGGAAGTGTCCTTGCCAGCGGCTGGCAGCTTGCCATGTAATTTGTTACCTAATATGTTCATGGTAAAACATTTAGGAAGAAAAGGAAAATTAAAAAAAAAAATCTACGTTGTCACCATTTAACCAGATGGGCCCCAAATATCCTCCTGCCTGGAATGCACACCTTTGTGTCGCCCCCCACCACTGCAGCCACGTTGGTCTGTGTGGCTGGTAGATTGCAGAGAGGTGACGGCATCCCACTTCTGAGATAAAACTGTGCAGTTTCTCTCTTGGTTTTTCTCTCTCTCCTCTCTCTCTCTCTCTCTCTCCCCCTTCCCTCCAGCCCTCTCCCCCGCCTGTCTCTCCAAAACCAGCCGGGATGTTCTGAGCAGCCTTATGAGAGGCCCACGTGGTGAGCTGCTTGTGAACCTCCTGCCAACAGCTACAGGAGTGAGTCTGGAAGCAGGTTCTCTGACCCTAGGTCAGCCTTTGGATGACTGCAGTCCTGGCTGGCAGCTTGACTGCAGCCTCCTGGGAGACCCCGAGCCAGAACCTACCCATGCTCCCTGACTTGCAGAAAGTATTTGAGATGATAAATGTTTACTGTTTCAAACTGCTCTGTTTTGGAATAATTTGTTACACAGCAGGAGATAACTAATATAGGCTAATACACCCTGCCACATGTAATGCCACTCAACATTTTACTATAAATAATTCTGTAACCTCTAGAATTCTCACAAACATAACACACACACACACACACACACACCCATGCATACATCTTCATGTATTTGTTTTCATTTTTGTGCAAAACTGCAATCAAACATGTTTATATTTCTTTTTAAAATTAACATACTTCTTTGAGTAGTATTTCTTTTTCTTTTTCTTTTTTTCCTGAGATGGAGTCTTACTCTGTCGCTCAGGCTGGAGCGCAGTGGTGCAATCTCAGCTCACTGCAACCACCACCTCTCGGGTTCAAGCAATTCTTCTGCCTCAGCCTCCTGAGTAGCTAGGATTACAGGTGTGCACCACCACACCAGGCTAATGCTTTTGTATTTTTAGTAGAGACAGGGTTTCACCATGTTTACCAGGCTGGTCTTGAACTCCTGACCTTGTGATCTGCCCACCTCAGCCTCCCAAAGTGCTGGGATTACAGGCGTGAGCCACTGCACCCAGGCTTCTTTGAGTAATATTTCTATTGAAGCGTGATACAGACAGAAAAATGCAATAATCATAGGTTGGTAGTTTGAGGAGTTTTCCCAAAATGAACACACCCATACAACCAGCACCCAAATAAAAACAGTAGATACAACCAGCCTGCCAGAAGCCACCTGTCAGGTCTCCATATGCAGCCTGGAGCCTGAAAGTCTGAAGTCCTGCCTGCCTTGGGTGATTGTCTCCCACCAGCCGCCTGCGTTTGCCACTGTCCCTGATCGCCCAGTGGAGGTTCCCTGGACAAGCCCCTCACCCATCCTGCCATCTTAACTGTTCTTATGATAATGTGAATACCTCTCACCCATCCTGCCATCCTCACTGCTCTTATGATAATGTGAATACCTCTCACCCAACCCTGACATCTTAACTGTTCTTATGATAATGTGAATAACTTGCACCCATCCTGCCATCTTAACTGTTCTTATGATAATGTGAATACCTGGCACCCATCCTGCCATCTTAACTGCTTTTAGGATAATGTGAATATCTCTCACCCATCCTGCCATCCTAACTGTTCTTATGATAATGTGAATACCTCACACCCATCCTGCCATCTTAACTGTTCTTATGATAATGTGAATACCTCGCATCCATCCTGCCATCTTAACTGTTCTTCTGCCTCATGCCCACCCACCATTGTAACTGAACCTGTGGTCATGTATACTCCTTGCCCCTACCACTGTAGCTGATCTTACTCTGCAACACCCCTGCCCCCTAAAAAACAACCCCAACCTATAAAGCCAATTCCCACCTTACCCCTTCACCTGTCCTTTCTTGGATTTGGCACGCTTGCACCGAAGTGAGAAATAAAATGGGCTTGTTGCACACACAAAACCTGTTTGGAAAATCTCTTTATCAAGTGCATTTAATATTTAGCACTCTTGGAAGTGAACAACATTTGGTGCGGAAACCCGGGACAGGGGAACTCCCACAGGAGATGAGACCCCTGTTCCAACTTTCATAAAGAGGTTTACCTACGGACCTGGGGTCATCGGACCAGCCCACAGACGCACACCAGCAGCTGTTTTGGTAAGCAGTCTCTCCCTTTGCTTTCCCATCCTTCTGTCCTTTCCTTTCCACTTCCTCCCCCTTTTGGTTTCGTCCTTTTTCTACCACAAAGACAAAGAAAATCATGTCAACGAGGTTCTTCTGTGTGGTTCAGGAGTGGAAACATCCTATGTAGGTCAGGAACCCGGGGACCCAGTTTTCCCCAGGGGTTTGACTATTGTGGAGACGTTCACCCTCGTCACTCGCCCACCAGGCTCATGGCTGATATTGGTGGCAGTAGGGGATGCTCTCTTTGACCGTGCACCAACGAGGAGGTTCAACCCAGGCTCCACTAGGGACGCCTGTTGGGCGGCTGGGTTGCACGCCCATTTCCCTTGTCTCTGCTGCCTTTCCAGAACCATGGGCAGTCGTCCGTCCTCTATCCCTCCCTCCTCTCCGCTGGCCTGTGTTCTAAAAAACCTCAAGCCTCTTCAACTGTCTCCTGACCTAAAACCCAAACGTCTCATCTTCTGTAACACTGCGTGGCCACAATACGAGTTCAAAAACAGCTCCAGTTGGCCAAAAAAACGGCACCTTCGACCTCTCTCTTTTACGAAATTGAGACCATTTTTGTCGCAACGTGGGCAAATGGTCTGAAATACCCTACGTCCAAGCATTTTTTACACTTCGATCCACTCTCAGCCTCTGTTCCCAATGTGATCCCTCTCAAATTTTTCTTCCTTCTCTCCCATCTGCGCCGCCTGTCCCTGCCACCAGTGCAGAGGCTGCCCTCTGCATAGACCCTTCTGACCTTTCCCCACCTCCTCAGACTGTTCCCCAACAGGCCAAGCGGAATCCTGCCCTCCCCCTCGCCCCCTCCCCCACCCCCCTCCCCACCGCCCCCTCCCCCACCCCCCAGGCCGCCTCTGTCAATTCTTCCCACACTCCTCCCGGGCACAATTCAGTCTAAAAACTAGCTCCCTCTCTCCCACTCAGCAGTTTCCCGTTCAAGAGGTGGCTGGAGCCAAAGGCATAATCAGAGTTCATGTTTTTTTTTCTTTATCTAATCTGTCCCGAATAAATCAGCACTTAGGATCCTTTGCATCAAACGCTACTGAATATATCCAAGAGTTCCAATATCTAACTCAATCCTATAATTTAACCTGGAATGACTTAAACGTCATGCTAACTTCCACTCTTTCACCAGACGCATGAGATAGAGTTTTTTTTCTGGCTCAGTCTAATGCTAACGTCTGCAAACACCACAAGCCAGCCTTTCAAGAGAGCATCAGGGCAGTACCTAAGGAGGAACCCCAATGGCAATACCAGGTGGGCTCACCTGATCTTGCCAGGTGTAGCTACATAATCTCTTGCTTAGTTAAAGGACTTAAACAGGCAGCTTACAAAGCTGTCAATTATGACAAGCTTAAAAAAACCACCCAAGGCAAGAATAAAAACCTCACCCAATTCATGGCCCGCCTGGCTGACACCCTTAGGTGCTTCACTGCGCTAGATCCAGAAGGGGCGAAAGGCTGCCTCATTCTAAACATGCACTTTATTACACAGTCTGCCCCTGATATTAGAAAAAAGCTCCAAAAGTTAAATGCAGACCCTCAAACCCTACAAGACTTAGTCCACCTTGCCTTTAAGGTATTTAACAACAGGGAGGAGGAGGAAACCAAGCGCATTGCATTTCAGAGCTGCACATGTTGGCCTCTGCGGTAAGAGGAACCTCCGCAACCGCCAGGCAAGTTACCAAAACGCTCCCCTCCAGGACCTTGCTTCAACCACCAGAAACCTGGCCACTGGGCCAAGGAATACCCACAGCCCGGGACTGCACGCTGCTACAAGTGCCTGAACGCTGGCCACTGGGCAAAACGCCTGTCGGCAGCCCCCTGCCCCTCACAAGCCATATCCTATTTGCAAGGGGCCCCATTGGAGGTCGGACTGCCCAACCCGCATTACCAATGCCTCAACGGCACCTGGAGCCCCAGCCGGCTTCTTCCCGGGTCTCCTTGGCCTGGCAGTGAAGACTGACGCCACCTGGACGCTCCTGGAGAACGCTGGAACATCACGGACGCAGAGCTACGGGTACTCTTACCATGGAGGGTAAGTCCGTCCCCTGCCTAGTCAACACGGGCGCTACCCACAACACTTTACCCTCCTTTCAAGGGCCAGTTTCTCCGGCATCTACGACTGTTGTGGGAATTGATGGCCAAGCTTCTAGACCATTCCAAACCCCCCAGCTTTGGCGTCAGCTAGGGCCACACTCCTTTTCCCACTCCTTCTTGGTCATTCCTACATGCCCGGTCCCTTTACTAGGCCAAAATATCTTAACTAAATTGTCTGCTTCCTTAATTATTCCTGAACTCCAGCCCCATCTTATAGCCACTCTTGCTGAGTTCTAAGACTTCTCCACAACCCCCTCTCATATCCCTAAATCTCAACTCGAGGGTCTGGGTTACATCTACTCCATCTCTGGCCACTAAACATAAGCCTATTATTATTCCATTAAAACCCAATCATCCCTACCCTGACCAAAGGCAGCACCTTATCCCTCAGCAAGCTTTGCAAGGGCTAAAACCTGTTATTACCCACCTGTTACAGCATGGCCTCTTAAAACCCAGCAATTCTCCTTACAACATTCCTATCTTGCCTGTCCAAAAACCAGACAAGTCTTAACCGGCTGGTTCAGGACCTCCGCCTTATCAATCAAATTGTCCTCCCTGTACATCCAGTGGTGCAAAACCCATATACTCTTCTGTCCTCAGTTCCTCCCTCCACAACCCATTATTCTGTCCTTGATCCCAAAGATGCCTTTTTCACCATCTCCCTACACCCCTCCTCTCAGCCTCTCTTTGTCTTGACCTGAACTGACCCTGAGACTCACCAGTCACAACAACTCACCTGGACCATCCTGCCTCAGGGTTTCAGGGACAGCCCACACTACAGTCAGGCCCTCGCTCACGATTTACTCTCTTTCTGCCCCTCTTCTTCCCACCTTATTCAATATGCAGACGACCCTTTGCTGTGCAGCCCCTCTTATGAAACTTCTCAGCAAGAAGTTCTCCCTAGCGATCGGGTCCAGCTAGTCTCTGACACCCCAACCCCCTCTCCCAAACAACAGCTTCTCTCCTTCCTGGGTGTGGTCGGCTACTTTCGCCTCTGGATGCTGTGTTTTGCAGTTCTAACTAAGCCATGGTATAAACTCACTAAAGGAAACTTATCCAGCCCTGTCGATCCTAAATCCTTTCCTCACTCCTCCTTTCGCTCCTTAAAGACAGCTCTAAAAACGGCCCCCACTCTCTAGCTCTCCCCAGTTTGTCTCAACCCTTTTCATTATATTCTACTGAAATCCAGGGGTGTGCGGTTGGAGTTCTTACACAAGAGCCGGGTCCGTGCCCTGTTGCTTTTCTCTCTAGACAACTGGACCTCACTGCCCTAGCCTGGCCGCAGTGTTTGCAGGCCACCGTGGCAGCCACCCTAATTCTTCTGGAAGCTTTCAAAATCACAGGCTACTCTTCACTGACTTTATACACTTCTCACAATCTCCAGGCTTTAATATCCTCTTCTCATCTTCCACATCTGCTATCTGCCCCATGTCTAGTCCAGCTCTATTTGCTCTTTATTGAAACTCCCACTGTGACTGTTGCACATGGCCCCGATTTTAATCCAGGCTCTCACCTAATACCAAACATAAATGCTACTCCTGTGCGGCGTAACTGCATCTCCTAGTACATACTGCTGTTTTCCCTTTTCCCCACATCTCTCTTTCCCCTATTCCAGACTCTGATCACACATGGTTTATTGATGGCGGCTCTTCCAAACCTAACCAGTCCTCTCCAGGAAAGGCTGGCTACGCTGTTGTTTCCCATATTTCTATCATTAAAGCTGCCACTCTCCCTCCATCTGCTACTTCTCAACAGGCTGAATTAATAGCACTCACAAGTGCTCTTACCCTGGCCAAAGGGCTCAGAGTAAATAACTATACTGATTCCAAATATGCCTTCCACATCCTCCATCACCATGCTGTCATATGGGCAGAAAGAGGTTTTCTCACTACACAAGGATCTTCCATTATCAATGCTGCTTTAATAAAGGCCTCCTTAAAGCTGCTCTTCTCCCAGCTAAGGCCGGGGTTATCCACTGTAAAGGGCACCAAAAATCTTCAGATCCCATTGCTCAAGGAAATACAGTAGAGACCAGACAGCTGGGAAAGCAGCCAACGCACTGCTATCCCCACCTAGTGGACAGTGTTTTTCTTTTTCATCAATTAATCCTTTTTATTCAACCTCAGAATCACCAAAGTATCAGTCCCTCCCCACTCAAGGTAATTGGTTTTAAATCACGGAAAATTCCTTCTTCCTGCCTCGCAAGCTCATTCTATCCTCTCTTCCTTCCATAACCACTTTCGTGTAGGTTATAAGCCTTTAGCCCATCTCTGAGAGCCTCTCACCTCTTTCCCTTCATGGAAGTCCTTCCTTAAAACAATCAATCTCAGTGCTCCATCTGTCACTCTGCCAACTCCTAAGGATTTTTAAAACCTCCTCCTTTTCCTACCCATCAAGCCGAGGATTTACTCCCATGCAATATTGGCAAATTGACTTTACTCTTATGCCCCATGTCAAAAAATTTAAATATCTTCTTGTACGGGTGGATACCTTCACAGGGTGGATTGAAGCCTTCCCTACTGGAACAGAAAAGGCTACTGCTGTTATTTCTTGCCTATTAAATGATATCATCCCCCAGTTTGGCCTGCCTACTTCCATACAATCAGATAGTGGCCCTGCTTTCATTAGCAAAATCACAAGCAGTCTTTTTGGAAGCAGGAGTCCTTTTGACTGAGTGTTTCTAGGAAGTTCTTGGCCAATTTGGGATGGAGATGGGGTCTAGCATTGTGTGAGAGATAATGGATTTCCTGCTAACAAGACAGGTGAGGCCTTGAGCCATTGTTTGAATTAAAAAAAAAAAAGGTGATTTAATTTTTATTTTACAGGTGTTGAGATAGATTGTAGGAATTGGGGTAAATTAATGGCTGCCATCACAAGCAACCCCTTGATCTCAATGGCTTAGTCTTGTATCCCAGTTTCATGTGGTTGGCAGCCACTCAAGAACCTAGGCTGGTAGGAGTTGTATGACCTTTAACCCAAACTTCTCAGAGTGTCACCATTCAGCTGGTAGAAGAAGAGAAGGCTGAAGACAATGTGTGGGAGGTTTTTATGGCCAAGTTTGGAAGTGACATATAGTTGATTCTCTGTACTCACGGGTTGTGCATTCACGGATTCAACCAATTGCATATTGAAAATATTTGGGGAAAAAATCCATCAATAAAACCCACAAACATCTAAAATAAAAAATAAAATAATAGCAATATAATAATAAAACATAAAATAAAAGATACAATATAACACCCATTTGTATTGTCTTTGCACTATATTCGGTATAAGTCATCCAGATGATTTAAAGTACGAGGAGGATGTGCATAATTATATGACAATGCAACACCACTTTATATAATGTGCATAATTTATATGACAATGCAACATCGCTTTATATAAAGGGCTTGAGCATCCATAGATTTTGGTGTCTACCAGGGTCCTGGAACCAATCCCCTGTGGATACCAACGGACATCTGTGTATCACTCTCATCCACATTCCATTGAAAGGAAAATGGCATTTAGCTGCATGCCCAGGAAGAAGATAACTGTGGATGTTGACATTCTCCACCACATTTGTTGGGACATTGATTAAAGTGCTTAGTCCAGTGACCAGTGCACAGCAGGGATTCCATACATGGCAGTGTCCTCTCCCCTTCCAGAGCAACCTGTGTGGGGAAGGAGCGGGGGAGAAAGGAATGGTCTCTGTTTTTCTGCATTGATACGGTGGCCCAACTGCTTCCAAATGTGTTGTTGTGGACATAAAAGGGATACGGGTAAAAGATTATGTCTTAATTTTGGCCCACAGTATGGTTATAGGAGGAATCTGGAACCCTAAGTCCTGGCTTATCAGTGATGTGAACATTTAGTGAGGATGTGTTTTCCCAACCTCCAATCAAGCCTTCAATTACAAACCTGAAGCTCCTGAGAATCTCAAGGAAGTAAAAAAAAGTTCTCAGGTAGCTCGGAAGAACCCCCAAGAGATGACATTAATTTGCTTCTTTGAAAACTTTTCTTAACTCTCTGCCTCAACTCCTTAGGGAATAATTAGTTGCCAAAGGCTGTCTACATGCCATAAAGCCTGGGTGCGGGCCCAGAGGGCAGAGGGCAGAGGGCTGAATGATCATCAAACTCACAGAAAGGAGAACTAATTGGCTTTTTTCTCCCCTTGATGATCTCTGTAGCAGAAGAGAACATTTTCTACTAAATTTGAAGAGGTCAATATCTGAGTTGTGGAGGGTTGGTATAAACAACTGAATACACGGATTCAATCTATAAATTTTATTTTTTTTTAACACTTACAGTATTATGTTTTGCAAGTTGCTTTTTTGGTTAACTAACAATATATTGTGGAGCTTTTTCAATGTCAGCATATGTAGATATATCCATTCTTTTAACCATTTTATAGTATTTTATTTTACACATGTACCAAAATGTGTGTGTGTGTATGTATCAATCTTAAAATTGAGCTAATTATACTCTTTGTTTCATCACTGATCCATGTACAGTCTCATTTATTTTTATTTTGTATTCATTATTTATTTATTTATTTTCGTTGAGACAGAGTCTTACCCTGATGTCTAGGCTGGAGTGCACTGGCACAATCTTGGCTCACTGCAACCTCCGCCTCCTGGATTCAAGCAATCCTCCGGCCTCAGCCTCCCTAGTAGATGGGATTACAAATGTGTGCCACCATGCCCGGCTGATTTTTATAGTTATAGTAAAGACAGGGTTTCACCATGTTGGCCAGGCCAGTCTTGAACTCCTGACCTCAAGTGATCCACCCGCCTTGGCCTCTCAAAGTGCTGGGATTACAGTTGTAAGCCACAGCGCCTGGCTTATCTTCATTATTCTCTTATTTCCCATGTCTTCTAAATAAGCAGTGTTCTATTGTGTTTAGGTAGATTTTTTTGGGGCACATTACAAATAATGTTTTGTATAATAAGCAATGCTATAGTGTCTTTGTATAGCTCACTCTTGGGCCACTTGTAATATTACTTTAGGAGAGGTAACCAGGAGACTTGCTGGCTCACTGGGATGCACATTACATTTTAAAGGAGGAGGCCAAATTGTCCTGCTAGAAAGCTAAACAACTCCGTTTGTTAAGTTAGGATAGGTCATGGCAGCAGATGGTCCAGAAAACTCCAAGGGCTTAATCAACACGAGGTGGCAATGCTGAACAGTGTCAGGTTGGTGGGTGGCTCTTTACTTGTCATTCAGGAATGTCAACTAATGTAGGAAATAAGAATAAATAAAAGGTTCCTCTGTGCTATAGCTGGCCTAGAGTTAGAGCCTGAACAACACCATTTTATAAAAGACAAAGCTGTTTTAAAGTAAGTTGTAATGGCTGCCCCATTCTCACAATAACTGCTGGCCTTGGCTTCTGTAAATTAAACTGCTAGTTTGCTCCGCAAACTATGTAAAGCTGCCTACCCTCCTTATCAGTAACTGCCAGAATTGCTAGCCTTTGCTTACCGGTAGTGACCAGAATAAGCAGCCCAAGCTAATTCCATCCTGGCCCCTGC